>JAJIBD010025119.1:0-143893 GCA_021461705.1 Cryptotis parvus
GCTGGTGGTGGAGAATCCCAGGGGCCCATGAGAGGAGGGTTCTAGGAGTGTGTGCTGGGGTGCCAGGTCTGTGGAGGGCATGGCAAGGAGGGAGAGAGTTTGCTGTCATCTGTGGGAGACACAGACAAACAGCAAATAGGGCCCAGGCTGAGCAACATTGTATGAAATAGCTACACAGAACAATAAGCCAGTAGACACACAGAGGTTTGGAGGAGAAGCACAAATCTGGGCCCCTACACTTCCCACTGTACTGGGGAAGCTTTCCTTGACCCAGCCCTGATAGCTGACCTACTTTGGTGGGTCATGCCAGGCCCATGTTAAGGCAGGAGCTGGAATGTCCCAGGGTGGGTGGGCCCATGGGATACTGGTTGGGACATGAAGACAAGGATGTGAGTTTTATATTTTTTTCTTTTTTTTTTTTTTTAAATTTTTTTTATTATACCACCTTGAGACATACAATTACAAAGGTGTTCATAATTGGTTCTTGGTAATACAGTATTTCAGCACTCATTCCTCCACCAGTGCCCCATTTCAACCACCAATGTACCCCACCCCCTCCAACACACCCCCAGGCTGCCTCAATAGCAGGTAGTCCTCGTTTCTTCTCTTTCTCTCTCTCGGTCTCTGCATCTCTCTCCCTCTTCTTTTACACATTGTGGCTAGCCCTGCAGATATTTAGAGTTTATCACTTAAGTCTCTTTGTGTATATGCAATGGTGAGATTTAATCTGCCGTTACCATTTCCCACACTTAGTAAAACACTGGTATCTATTTATATCCTATTAATGAATGCAGTCATTCTATATCTGTCCTTTTCCTTCTGACTAATTTCACTCCAGCATGATAGTCTCCATGTCCATCCATTTGCAGGTAAATTTCATAATTTCGTCTTTTCTGACAGCTGCATAGTATTCCATAGTGTAGATGAACAACAGTTTCTTTAGCCAGTCCTCTGTTCTCGGGCATTTAGGTTGTTTCCAGATTCTAGCTATAGTGAATAGCGCAGAGATGAATAAAGCAGTACAGATAGTGTTTCTGCTATGCGTTTTTCGGTCTCTCGGGTATATTCCCAGGAGTGCTATTGCTGGATCAAATGGGAGCTCAATATCTAATTTTTGGAGGAATGCCCATATTGTTTTCCAAAAGGGCTGGACCAGTCGGCACTCCCACCAGCAGTGGATGAGAGTCCCTTTTTCCCCACATCCACGCCAGCACCGGTTGTTCTTGCTGTTTTGGATGTGTGCCGTCTCTGTGGTGTGAGATAGTACCTCTTTGTTGTTTTTGATTTGCATCTCCCTGATGATTAAAGATGAAGAGCACTTTTTCATATGCCTTTTTGGCCATTTGAATTTCTTCTTCTTTTGGAAGCTTCTGTTCATTTCTTCTCCCCATTTTTTGATGGGGTTGGCTTTTTTTCTTGTGAAGTGCTACCAGTGCCTGATATATCCTGGATATTAACCCCTTGTCAGATGGGTACTTGATGAATATTCTTTCCCACTCTGTGGATTGTCTTTGTATCTTGGTCACCATTTCTTTTGAGGTGCAGAAGCTTTTCAGTTTGATATAATCCCATTTGTTTATCTTTGATTCCATTTGCTTGGTCAGTGGTGTGTCGTCTTTAAAGATACTTTTAGTTTCGATGTCGTAGAGCGTTTCTCCTATGTTTTCTTCGATGTACCTTATAGATTCATGTCTGATGTTGAGACCTATAATCCATTTTGATCTGACTTTTGTGCATGGCGTTAGAAGGAGGTCTAAGTTCATTTTTACACGTAGCTGCCCAGTTTTCCCAACACCATGTGTTGAAGATGGTTTCTTTGCTCCACTTAATATTTTATTCTCCTTTATCGAAGATTAAGTGATTGTATATTTGAGAGTGTGTTTCAGGATATTCAGTTCTATTCCATAGGTCTACGGGTCTGTCTCTATACCAATACCACACTGTCTTAATTAGAACTGCTCTGTAGTAGAGCTTGAGGTTGGGGAAAGTGATACCTCCCATCTTCTTTTTCCCAAGGATTGCTTTAGCTATTCGTGGAGGTTTATTATTCCATACAAATTTCAGGAGTGTTTGTTCAATTTCTTTGAAGAACATCATGGGTATCTTTATAGGGACCACATTGAATCTGTATAAAGCTCTAGGGAGTATTACCATTTTGATAATGTTAATCCTTCCGATCCATGAGCAAGGAATGTGCCTCCATTTCCTCAGGTCCTCTTTTTATTTCCTGAAGTAACATTTTGTAGTTTTCTTTGTAGAGATCCTTTACATTCTTTGTCAAACTGATTCCTAGGTATTTGATTTTTTGCGGCGCAGTTGAGAATGGGATAGTTTCTTTAATGACCCTTTCTTTTCTTTTGCTGTTTGTATATTGGAAGGCCATTGACTATTGAGTACTGATTTTGTACCCTGCCACTCTACTATAGGAATGTATTATTTCTAGGAGCCTCTTGGTAGAGAGTTTCGGGTTTTCCAGGTATAATATCATGTCATCTGCAAGTAGTGACAACTTGGCTTCTTCCCTTCCTATCCGGATGCCCTTAATGTCTTTTTATTCCCTGATTTCTATAGAAAGTACTTCCAGTACTACATTGAATAGAAGTGGTGAGAGTGGGCAGCCTTGTCTTGTCCCTGTTGTTAAGGGGAAGGCTTTCCAGTTTTTCCCAATTGAGAATGATGCTCACTGTGGGCTTGTAGTAGATGGCCAGGATTATATTGAGGAAGGTTCCTTCAATCCCCATTTTACGGAGAGCTTCTATCCCGAACGGGTGTTGAATCTTGTGAAATACCTTCTCTGCATCTATTGATATGATCATATGGTTTTTATTTTTCTTTTTGTTGATATGATTTATTATGTTGATTGACTTGTGGATGTTGAACCATCCTTGCATTATACATTGGTCATGGTATATAATCTTTTTGATGACTCTTTGGATTCTATTTGCTAGTATTTTGTTGAAGATATTAGCATCTGTGTTCATCAGGGAGATTGGTCTGTAGTTTTCCTTTTTTGTTACATCTCTATCTGCTTTGGGTATCAGGTTGATATGTGCCTCTTAAAAGCTATTTGGGAGTGTTTCTGTTTCTTCAATTTGCCGGAAGAGCTTGAAAAGAATTGGGAGTAGGTCCTCTTTAACAGTTTGGTAGAATTCACTGGTGAATCCATCTGGACCTGGGCTTTTGTGTTTGGGGAGATTTTTGATTACCGATGGAGATAGGTTTGTTGAGGTATTCGAAATATTCTTGTTGCAGACTTGGGAGGCTATAGGAATTCAGGAATTTGTCCATTTCTTCCAGTTTCTCTTGTTTATGCGAGCATACAGGCTCGCATAATAATCTCTGATGATCTTTTGAATTTCTGTGGTTTCTGTTGTGATGTCCCCATTTTCATTTCTGATTCTATTTATTTGGGTTCTCTCTTTTCCTTTTCTTAAAGTCTTGCAAGTGGTTTGTCAATCTTGTTTATTTTTTCAAAGAACCAGCTTTTGGTTTCGTTGATCTTCTGGATTGTTTTTTGACATTCCATCTCATTGATTTCTGATCTAAGTTTTATAATTTATTTCTTTCTGCTTGGGTTGGGCTCCTTTTGTTGATCACTCTCTAAGATATTAAGTTGTGAAGTCAGACTGTTTATGATGGCCTTTTCTTCTTTTGTGATGAATGCTTTAGAGCTATGAACTTGCCTCTTAATACTGCTTTCGCTGTATCCCACAAGTTCTGGTAATCGTGTTTTCAGTCTCATTTGTTTCCAGGAATCTTTGATTTTCCTCTCTGATTTCTTTTATGACTTGCTGGTTTTTCAGCAGTGAGCTGTTTAGTTTCCAGGTACTTGGTATTGGTCTCCATTTTTGTGTACAATTAACTTCTATTTTCAGTGCATCATGGTCTGAAAAAATAGTTGGCACAATTTCTATCTTCTTGATTTTATGGAGGTATGATTTATGGCTCAGCATGTCATCTATTTTAGAGTATGTACCATGAGCACTGGAGAAGAACGTGTATGCAGCTTTTTTGGGGATGAAATGCCCTGTATATATCTACCAGCCCTCTTTTTTTCCATCTCTCTTCTTTTAGGGCCAGTATTTCCTTGGTAAGTTTCAATCTTGTTGATCTATCCAGTGTTGATAGAGTAGTGTTGAAGTCTCCAACTAAAATTGTTTTTCTATCAATGTCTTCATTGAAGTCTATTAGTAGTTTTTTTAGGTATTTTGCTGGTCCCTCGTTGGGTGCATATATGTTTAATAGCCTGATTTCTTCCTGATATATGTATCCCTTGACTATTAAGAAGTGACCTTCACTGTCCCTTGTGACCTTCTTCAGCCTGAAGTCTAGGTTGTCGGATACCAATATGGCTACCCCAGCCTTTTTGGATGGGTTGTTTGAGTGAAGGACTGTTTTCCAGCCTTTTATTTTGAGCCTGTCTTTGTTCTGATTGTTCAGGTGTGTTTCTTGAAGGCAGCAGAATGTCGGATTCAATTTTTTGATCCATTTTGCCACTTTGTGTCTCTTAACTGGTGCATTCAGACCATTGACATTGAGAGAGATTATTGTCATGGGATTTTGTGCCGTCTTTCTGTATAGATTGGTTGTTCTTTTTGGGTTTGTCTCATCATATAGTAGATATTTCAGTCCTTCTTTTAAGGTTGGATTTGAGTTTACAAAGTTTCTAAGCTGTTGTTTATCCAAGAAGTTGTATATCTGTCCTTCAAATCTGAGTGAGAGTTTGGCTGGATAAAGAATTCTTGCTGAGGCATTCATTTCATTGAGTTTTCTACTATATCATCCACCACTGCCTTCGGGCTTGGAGGGTCTCTTCTGAGAAGTCTGCTGAAAGTCGAATGGATGCTCCTTTGTATACAATTTCCTTTTTTGATCTTGCTCCCTGAAGAATTATGTCTCTGTCTATGGCGTCCATTACTTTGACTAGAATGTGCCTTAGGTTCTTTCTGTTGGGGTCTCTTCTTGCTGGTACGCATCGGGCTTCTTGGATCTGTATGCCTTCATCCTTTAACTCGGGGAACTTTTCAGCCAGGATGTTTTTAACTGTTTTAGTTTCCTTGGGGTACTTTCCTGTCCCTCTGGGACTGCAATGATTCTTATGTTGTTCCCCCTGGCTTCATACAATTGTTCTCTGTTCCGTTGCTGATCCATTTTCCGGTCTTTTTCCATTTTATGTAGTTCTCTGAGTGCTTTCTGCAGCTCATCTTCAGTCTCACTGATTCTCTCTTCCTTTGCTGCCATCCTACTATTGAGAGTCACTACTTGGTTTTTCATTTCATCTACTGAGTTTTTAAGTGATGATATTTCTATTTGCATGGTTCTCATTTCTGATCTCATTTCCTCCCATAATTTATTGACTGCCCTTTCAATTGCTTCGTTTATGTTCTCCTGTATTTTGTTGGACATGTGCTCCATTTTTTCGTTGAGCTCCTTGAACATCCTACCAATTTCTTCTCTAAATTCCTTGTCAGAGAGATTATACACATCTACATTCTTTTTTGAGTCTTCAGGGTTGATTTCTTCATCTGTTCTTCGAACTGGGGATCTGCGTTGTTTTCCCATGCTGTTGCAGTGTTCAGGGATAGATTCCTCTAGTGTACTGTTTCTTTTTTCTTGAGGATATTACCTTCACTTGGTGTTGAATTTTCTAGTTTTTGTATTAATAAGCAACCCGGCCACCTGCCTGGCCAGCCGCACCCCCAGGGAGAATACCTGAGGTGGAGACAGGCTGGTGTAAGAGTTCAAAATGTTTGTTTACTTCTGCTTCTGCTCAGATTTCTGGGGGTTGTAGTTCCACCTTCTGCTGGGACCTGGGGCTCTACCACGACCCCAGGCACCCGCCCGGCCAGCCACACCCTCCAGGGAGAATACCTGAGGCAGAGACAGGCTGGTGTGAGAGTTCCAAGGATATGAGTTTTAATGTGTATATTTGGGTATGTGCATATATAATTGCATGTGTGTTTTCACATAGACAGCACTGTTAACAAACCATGTGCACACATGTCTTCTATACTCACAAATGTATGCATGCCCTGTGTTCTTGAACATGTATATGTATATGTGTAGATATTCATGTGCACATACATATGCACACATATGTAACACTGATGTTCCTGATCAAATGCCTGGAGTCTCTCCTTGCATCCAGAGCTCTGTGTGTTCACGTGAGCAGGCGTGAATAGAGTGGCCAGAGTGCCTCCATGCTGTATGATGGGCAGGTCCTTGGCTGATTGCACAAGGTCATTTCCGTTCCACCCTAAGGCATCAATATGAGGCAGGCATTCTTACTAGCAAAGAAACAGAAGTTGTTGGATGTGAGATATTACGGCCATACTCAGTAAACCATGATGCTAGGCAGGGGAGAGACAGTACAGGGGTTCAGGCATATGGAAGGGGTTTAGCCACAAGCACCACTGGGTCTTCCAGGACATTGTTAGGTGTAACCCTGGAGGCCTCCAAACACCACCATGTGTGGCTGTGTGGCCCCCTAAGCACTGCCAAGCCTGGCCCTGAAGGTCTCTGAGCACTGTTTTTTGGAGCCCCCTGCACCCTCCAAACCGTGAAGCTGAGACTCTGTTGAAACTATTGAATTTCAATAGTTCAGTGTCAGAAACTTCACTATGAATCACCACTACATAGACATACATGTGTGTGACAGACGTGCATTGTATATGACTGTCTAGAAAGAGAAAGTTGGTTTCTGAAGCAGCAGGAGAATACGGGCATGAGAATGGGGAGAGTTGGAGGTGTGAGGCCAGCTCTGAGCGGCTAGATCCTTTCACCGGGGCCCCTGGAAAATGGATAACCTGCACCGTGCCCCTACACATTAGTACTTCTCTGGACACCAGCCAACAGGATACTAGTTGGAGAGGAGAGATCCGCTGAGCCAGGTGCAGGGAACTACAATGGGACCCCGTCGGAGAGGAGAGATCTGCTGAGCCAGGTGCAGGGAACTGCAATGGGACACTGTCGGAGTGGAGAGATCCGCTGAGCCAGGCACAGGGAACTGCTGACCTTTTCATTTCTACCTGTGCCAGATCCGAGAATGCTGAGCTCTTGGTGTTTGCCACAATGGAGAGCCCCATTCTGAAGCCAGAGAAATGAAGCAGTGCGAGTCTGCTGGTCCACAGTGTTGCTGAGCGCTGCTGGTGCCTCAGAAGCCGTGTCAGCCCTAGGGTCAGCAGGCATGAGTCTGTGATGAGCTCAAGAGGTCTTGGGAAGGAACATTCTCTGGTGCCTGTCTCCGGAGATCAAGGTCGGGGAGCTTCCCAAGGGCATTCCAACAGCCACACGTCAACAGTGTCTCCATGCACGCCGGCTTCCATCTTCTGCTCACTTTGGTCTCTTTAACCCAGGAATCTTGCCTTGTCCTCCACTGCTTCTCTCTCCCTCTCCCGCGCTGCACGGGGTAAGAGACAGAAAGTGTCTGGGGATGAGCAGTCAGGTTGCCTCTACCTGAGTGCAGTGGCTGAAATGTTGGGGCTCTGTTGGAGGTGTTGGGGACACTGCCTTTGCAAGGATGCTGTAGCCAGGGGCAAGCGGAGCACTGTCTGGGGGAGGCCGCACACAGCAGAGGCCTCTGTGCAGGCTGAAAGCTGAGGAGGGGCTGAGTAGAGGTGAGTATTGTCCCTGGTACTTCATTTCCTCCCCTGGCTAGTGGGTATTCACCATATTCCCAGGTACAGGCGTTTGTGGAAATCACACATGCCACTTATTTTATCACTTCTTCTTAGCTTCTAAAACAGTGACCCCCATGTAGTTGGCATTTGAACTTGCTGCAGATATTGAGGGCTAAGTGTAAGTGTGCACCCCAGAACGCTACGCTGTCAAGATACTCGTTCCTCAGGGGCACTTACAACTTGGCAGAACTAGGAGTGAGACCTGAGCATGGCTGAATATGGCCCCAAACAAACAAACCTCCAACAGCTCATTCCTGCTGCAGACAAACACAGGGATTTTCAAATCTCTGGACTAAAGGTATTACCCTGGAAATGATGAATTACTCAAAATCAGCTTCTGTGGTAGCTCCTGTAAGCAACTGACAGGTGCCCACCTACAGTAACAGCTCAGTGTGCTGCAATGTGCCAACCTGTGGGGCTCCCCAGGGCACTGTACCTTGGGCTACTCTAGCGGGCAGAGGAGGTTAGCCAAGAGACAATGAGACTCTGATGCCTGCCCTGTGGGGTTCCCATATCACCATGGCTGCAGTTCCTGTCTCCTGTCTCTGTGTCCGCTAAGCAACTTCCTGATATAACCCCTATGGCCCCACACCCACTTCACCCTCAACCCAAGGAAAATTTACATTTGGTCCTGGGCTTCCCAACTCTAGGGCTAGGCAAAGGAGCTTTCGTGGTCGGTATTTCAGAGAGTAGAAAAAAGCAGTAAGAAATATTTGGGGTAGGTGGTTCTATGCTGTTTTTATTCAAACTCCATCAAAGAGCTGAAGCATCTTAGCAGAAAGAAAAGGAACCCCCTAATCCCAGCAGCCTGATTTCCCTCCATCTCAAACCAGCATCCTTAGAAATTCCGTTTTAGGAGGACTCCACCTCCCTGGTGATTTTTATGAGGAAAAGCAATTGAAGTAAGCAAAAAAGACATTGCAGCTGGCATACTTGAAGAATATATTTTATTTATCGAAAGTTTTGTTGAAAAATGCACATCTCATGCAACTCTGTGTATGAGTGTCAGTGCTGGAGTGTGTGTGCAGCAGAAGTGACTTTCCCCATGTCCAGGTTGGCAGTTAATGACAGATAAAGTTTATTTTACAGATTTTGCCTTTGTTTAAAGCATTTGCCTTGCGTAGTGCCAATCTCTTTATGGATATTCAGTGTCAGATAGCCTCTTTGGTGACTTTGAAAGGAACTCTGTACCCGGCGTCAGGAGTCTGGGCTTTAATCCTGGCTCTGTCTCAAACTTTCCCTGAGGCCTGGGTAAATCAATTAAATTTCCAAACCCTCAGTTTCCTACAATTTTTTAAAGAATATTATTAAATTTTTATAGAATGAACGCTCTGATATCCTTGGGTTCCAGCTGGCCTCTTACCAGTGACATGAACCTCTGCAGCTCACCTACCTCCACACCCCCTTCGCAGAGCAGTGGCGACAGCAATGCCACCTCACTCACCCCAGCAGAGAGACAGTCCAGGGTCATGGAGATGGGAGAGAAAGGAGGCACTTCCAGATTTGCTCCAAAAGGTTGTAGATGGAAAAACTCCCATTGTATTCGCCAGGAAATAAAACTATGCTTACAAAAAGTTCACTTTTAGCAGCAGAGTGTGTGATCCCCTAAAAAGCACCAGAAGTGACCCCTGAGCACAGAGTCAGGAGTAAGCCCCGAACACTGCTACATGTGCCCCCCAAAAAAAGAAATTTCACAACCAATCTCTTTCCTGGGATATTGGCCAACTATTTAGCTTCCATGGGCACTAAGGGACTAAGTTAGAAATGAGCCAAAGTTGTTTCTTTAGTGTTGAAATAGAGCTACCAGGTTCCCAATTAGAATCTTGGGAGAATCCAGGCCAGGGAAACCAAAGATGGAGACATTTCTGCTTTCTCTGGAATTACAGGGGAAGCTTTTGAATCTAGAGTTTTCTAGTTTATCTAAATACTAGTCTCGGTGGTTAAGGTCACTGGGCTTCCATGGAGATAGAGCTGGAGTCCCTTTCTCCCATCTGTGTCCCACCCAGAAGGCCCAGTGGACCTGCCCATGAACTATTCCTGGAGTGTTGGCCATGAACTAGAGACACAGATACATGGGGCAGAGCTGCTACCAGCTCTCCATGTGCTCAGCTGATCATGAGGCATCCAGGAGGGGAGAGCAGGTTCTGGCCCTGGCCCACCACCCCAATAGAGCCTTGGAAGAAGCCAGAGGAACCCCTGAACCATAATGGCAGCCATTTTCAACATCCTGGCTCCATAGCTAATCAGAGCTTCACCCAAGAGAGAAGCCAATCTCAAGCCCAGCTCATCAGAGCCCCACCCTATAGAGAAGCTTATTTCAAGCCCAAGTATGTGGGGCATTGCGGCCAAAGTCCTCAGCTTCAGTGGACATGGAGCTGGGGTCCCTTTCCTATACCTCTGTCCCATCCAGGAGGCCGGGTGGAACTGCCTACAAATTGCTCCTGGGCTGTCGACCATGAACCAGAGACACAGATACACAGAGCAGAGCTGCTACTGGCTCTCTCTGTTGTGCACAGCTGCAAAACAGCCATGTGGTACATCAGTAAATGCAAAAACTGCTAGCATACCTAGTACCAAGAGTATCCCACCCACACAGCAGGACCTGGCAGGCTACCCATATCGTATGTGATAAGCCAAAACAATACCAATAATAGACTTCATTCCCATGACCTGAACAAATGGTTTGAGGCTTTTCATGTTCCTGGAGCAAACAGATGCCTTTGGGCTACACTAGCATGAGACAGGGATGAATGGAGGCTTTTGCTCAAGTGCTTGCTTGAGCAAATCTATAAACAATGGGAAGATAAGTGATACAAGAGATATAGAAGGAGGCCGAGGAACAGTGTTCTTTCGAATAACCTGTTGCTGAGGACCAGTCACTGTTTCTTTATCATTTATTCTTTTGCCTTCTGGGCCACACCGGTGATGCTCAGCGGTTCCATCTGTCTCTGGACTCAGGAATTACTCCTGACAGTGTCCAGGGGACTATACAGGATGCCAGAGATCGAATTTGGGCTGGTTGCATGGAAGGTAAGTGCCCTACTGCTGTACTTTATCTCTAGCTCCACACTGAAGTCTTCAGGTGGAGACTCTGAGCCCAATGCCAGGACCAGGACCCTGTGATTCACGGGAGACTGGTCTTCTCGATGCACAGGCATTTAATTAGTGTAATTTAACTATAATTTTATACATAGTCCTCACAGCCTTTGTTATTAGTTTTCCTGGCATATAACATCTTGTAAGTAGTAAATTACATAGAAAGAGTAATATTAAAGTCTGGCTTGGCACTCCTCTAACAGAGAGGAAGCCAGAAGCTCAGGTTAGAACTGCAAAACCCCAGAAAAGAGCATTTTTATAAAAGAATATTATTTATAAATATTTAGCTTATAGATAACAGCATATGTCTAAAAGTCCAATGTGCTATCCATTGTGCCACAGAGCCAGGCAGCCCCTGGCCGAGTCCAAAATTGCTCCAAGGGTTCACTCACACATGTGGGGGAGGGGCCACACTGGCCAGACTTGAAGCCGGGATTTGCGCTTCTCCGCCCATTCCTCCACCTCCATGCCAGCTATCCCAGAAGAGAGACATGCCAGACCCACATCTCCATCGGCAAACCCGGAAGGGATCAGACTCAACCACTCCAGACCCACAGCTGAGCCACTTAGCCTCACATGGAAGCATCCCATGGAGCTGACCTCTGGAGAGTGGTAAGAGGACCAAGTCCAACATTGCTCCAAGTGTTTGCTCACATATGCGGGGGGGGGGGGTCACGCTGGCCAGACTTGGAGTGGGGATTTGGGCTCCTCTGCCCATTCCTTCACCTCCATGCCAGCTACCCCAGAAGAGAGACACGCCAGACCCACAGCTCCATGGTCTTAGATAGTACTAGATGTTAGGATCATATCCTTCCCAGGATCTTTCACATTTATACACTGTACACAGTTCTAGGCAGTTTCTAGCTGTGACCTGTCATCCCAGTGAGTCTAGCAGGAAGCCAGAGTAATCCCCACACCATGAGGTCAGTCATTTTCAATATCCAGGTTCCACAGCTCCTCAGAGCTCCACCCAAGAGAAAAACCTAATCTTTCCCTTTGAGTTTCATCAGAAAATGCTCTAAATGAGAGCCTTCTACTGAGAGTATACCACCTACATGGCAGAGCCTGGCAAGATACCCGTGTTTTATTTGATATGCCAAAAACTAGTAACAATTATGGACCTCATTCCCGTGACCTGAAGGAATTGTTTGAGGCTCTTCCTGTTCCTGGAGGAAACAGATGCCCCTGGGGTACATTTGCTTGCAACAGGACTTATGGAGATGTTACTGGTGCCTGCTTGAGCAAATCAATGAACAATGGGAAGACAAGTAATACAAGTGATACAAGTAATAAATAACAGCATAGCCCATACTGACAGTTTGTGAGAGAGTCAGAGTATATGGAAATACGGAAGAGTTACTGGGGATTTAAGAGCTCTTTTCAAATATCTTTGGTATAATTCCTAAGGTATCCAGTATATAATGAAATTTATACTAATCTCCACCAAAAATAACAAATCATATTTGTTATATAGTACATCAATTTTCAGTGACATCAACACTTCTAGTATGGGAGTAGTGTATTAATTTCAGAAAGCTATTTTGTAAGCAAGTTATTGAATTATAAGATATATTAAAAACTATTGAATAAAATTAATGTGATATTCTTTCATTTCTTAGTGGTGGAAAATCTAAACTGCTCCCTTCAATTGCAGGGAGCAATTGAAAGAACTTTCAGGTGAGGATTGATCCAGTAGCTCATCATTGTTACCAAGAACCTGTTTTCTTTATTATCCCTGTAGTTTTTCATGTTCTGCTAAGTCAGATCCACTTCATGGTCACAAAATAGCTGCTTGCTTCCTCATTCCTTGTCAACAGTACAGTAGAGCAGGGCAAGTAAGTCAGAGAGAAAGTAGGGGCTGGAGTGATGGTACAGTGGGAAGGTTGTTTGCCTTGCACATGATTGACCTGGGTTCATCCCCAGCACCCAATATGGTCCCCTGAGTCCAGGAGGAGTGATCCCTGTGTTCAGAGCCAGGAGTAAGCCCTGAGTACCAACTGGTGTGTCACAGAAATAAAAAATAAAATAAAACCAGAAAGAAAAATTTTTCTCTTTGCTCAATCATTGAGAAAATCCTCGATCTGAACAGAATAGCATAGTATGTGTTGTGTCCATTCATGTGACAATAACTGCAACAATAGAGATGAAATTGTATGGATTGACCGAGGTTGGCCAGGGCCTACCGTTTCTGTTAAAGATGGTGCTGACTTTCAGAGGATCTGAGCAACATACTTGGTGAAATGATTGTCTAAGATGGTGCCTCAATGAATGATTATCTAAGTGGTGACCCACTGAAGGATTGTTTAAATGGTGACCCACTAGATGATTGTCTAAGATGGTTACCCACTGTATGATTGTCTAAGATGGTTACTCACTGACTAATTGTCTAAGATGCTCCCACCCAGGGTTGCTCTGAGTCATTAAGTATTGATCAACCAAACAAGCCCAGTGAAGTTGGAAATCACCTGGCCTGTCATCAGATATGCCCAGTGAAAGCTTGTGAATAAAAAATGAACTTTTTCATTAGAGAATTAGAAATATTCCTGTAGGGTTTTTGGTTTTATTTTTGGGCACTTCTTGATAGCTCCTGATTACAATTGTGAGAAGCTGTTTCTGACTTAACATGAAGTGGAAAGAGTTAGAACAGTCCTCACATAAGAGACATTTTCTTCAAAGAAGTTTAGCATTATTTCCAAAGTAAAAAAAGAGGGCACAATCACTTGGAATGAGGCAAGACAAGGAGAACAGAAGGAAATCAAGCCCTCAGGAGCACTGGACCAAACACCACCTCAAGCTTCTGGACTTTCAACTACTCTCTTCATTTATATCCTGATCATTAAGTTCCCCGATTAGGGCATAAAATATATGGGCAGAGGGAGGAGAAGGAAAATGAGATATGGAAGAAAGTAAACACAAGGGAAGGGTTAGTAAGGGTGAATAGGGAAGAGGGAGGGAACACTCTCTTAAATGGAATGTGCTTCCGGGCAAAGGCAGTTTGACAGAAGTGTGTGTGTGTGTGTGTGTGTGTGTGTGTGTGTGTGTGTTCCTTTGATAGAGTAGAGAGCAAGCCATTTTAAAGGCTCTAAAATTGACCAACAGCTATGAGAATGTGGATTGCAAGTTATAAATCAACCGTCACTTGGGTGTGGATTGTAGTCCTGGCTAAACACCTGAGTGTCCACTTCTTAGCAGGAATAATAAGGCTATTTGGAAACATGACCTGGGCTCCAAAGTATATATAGCTTTCCACCATCACCCCCCCCACAGGACTGCCTGACATGTTTATATGCACATATTGGAATTGTATCCAAAGAAGGGAAAATAAAACAATTGACTTTCTGACTTTATGTTTTCTCATTGACTTTTAAGGCATTTCATGAAATGAAGTAATAACTTCAAGATGAAGGGCATTTTCCTTCAGGTCTTCATCATTATTTCTTTCTCCTGACAGTGGCCTCCACCCACTTCTCCTGAAATATCAGGGCTGAGGTTGCATGGGAAAAGCTCTGTCTCTGTCTGTCTCTCACCTCTGTCTCTGCTTCCCTGGATATGTGACCCAGGCATGAAATTGTTTGAATCACTTCAACTTTTGCTAGAGTTTGGCAATTGGCATATCACTGAATTGCGTGTTCCCAGCTTAATGCTTTTAGCATGAAGTTAAGGCATTCCATTGCATTAAGTCATTGCCATTGAAATGAGGTTTCACTGTTTCAAGGCCCAGAGCTCAGGGGCAAGAGGAGGTGAGGAGTAGGGGAGGACGTGAAACCACGGATCTGGGTGTGACCAAGCAATGCCATCCTGTCCTTGTCCCCTGAGCCAAAGAGCCTGCAGTGTTTTTTCCAGAAAACATATCACAGCTTTTGCCTATTCTGTTCTGTTTCAAGAGAAGGAGAAACCTCAGTAGTTTCTCAGATCTAAGTTCCTGAGAGAGCCAGGCCTGGCCCTGTGGGCAGATCAAGGCCAGCCTCCAACACCCCAGGCAGATGAGGACATTTATGGAGTAAGAGCCGGCCATCAGTCACCTTCACCACCTCCAGCTCATGTTTCCCTTTGGTGCTCAGAATAGGAGGAAGGTGCTGCAGTGTTGCTGTTGCGCCTGGGGACCAGACAACCGTCTATTCACCCACTTTCAGTATTTATTACTTAGTAGCCCAGGGTATTTGAGGACCACAGGAAGGGATAAGTTCCAACACTGAACTTTACTCTGTTTTTCAGAGATTTAGCCAGTTTTTGAGCTTCTACATCCCAGCTAGAGCAGAGAGAACAATCTCAGCATTGCAGGAGGGACGAGTGACTTCACACTAGTCTGTGTAAAGGAGCCAGCACTCAGGGACCTCCATGCACACTTTCTCTGTCCTTCCTAACAACTCTGAGGGCCAACTATGAACTTAGAGGCAGAGAATATCCACCACTGGATGAAAAATGAACCTCACAGGCAGCTGGGCAGTATGCAATCCAAATCCCACTCCTCACCATTCAGCCTCCCTGAGAAACATGCTTCAGGGCCCCCAACACCCCTGCTTATTACAAACCACCCAAAAGACCCTCAGAGGGGGCCTGGATAAATTGGATGAGTTCTTTCAATGAACTTAGCTTTCCAAAGCGATGCAGGGTTCCTATGTTTCTCAACACTAACACTTGTCTGAGTCCCTGTGAAACCAAGACAATGAGCATGTGGATCAACAAATCATGCCCACACAGATGATCAACAGATCATGCCTACACGCATGAAAATGCGTGTGTCTTGTTGTGGCCTTAACTCAAACCTGTGGAGAAGCAAACCATATGCGTGGCTGGAGAGGATCAGCACAGGCTCTAATGATGATTGGTTTCTGAGTAGAGCAACTGAGTCAAGTTCACTTGGTGCTTTGTACTTTGCAGTCCTATGTGTGTAGCACTTAAATGCTGGCCTATGGACTCTGTTTATCCAAAACATTGAAATTCTGCCCCCCAAATGCCGCACTCCTTTTGCAACCCTGAGCATGCATCTTCTAGCTACACCTGCTGTAACGTCATTTGTCCTCTGGGCGATTTCTAAATAAACAGTGGCTCCCCCACGAGGCTGAAATCACCTCTAAAGCTAACTCTGCATGGATCCCTATCCCAATGGTGCCACGCACCATTGTGGTAGCAAAAATCTCACAAATGTTTTCATTTTTAAATCTGCAAGTCTGGCGAGGGAAGCTGTTCGAGGTCCAGCAGTGTCCAGCACCTTCTCCTGAGACTACTCACCCTAAACAAACTCTGACTCTTTGCCAAAAGTTTGTTCTGTTGCTGACCTCCTCACTCACCAACAGAACTTGCCTAATCCTCACACAGCCAAGGAAGTCAAAGAAGACAACTTACACAGAGCAGTTTTATAGAGTCCAGAATGCTGTAAAAATTAAAAAAATAAAAAAGGGGCTGGAGCGATAGTATAGCAGGTAGGGTGTTTGCCCTGTACACAGTCATTCCCCAGCATCTTATATGGTCCCCCCTAGCACTGCCAGGAATAGTAATTCCTAAATTCAGAGCCAGGGGTAACCCCTAAACATCTCCAAGTAAGACCCAAATAAGCCAAGAAAAAAAATAAACAAACCATGATGTGGAACTAAGCCCATTCATTTTAATAGCCCATACCAGCAGCAATAGTCTTGGCTACTCACTGCATATTGAGACTGACACAGGTGAGGGGATCTGTCGGATCTGAATCATTTCCTCCAGACCCTCCTCTATCCTGCCTCTCTCTGGGCTTTAACTCCCTAAGGAGTTCACATTGACACTCACCCTGAGAATGAAAACAGGAACTGACCTGGGCTTGTTCCTCCTTGCCTGTGCCCTAGATTGAAATGTTAAAGGCCTTGGAACAATAATATCTCAAGAAAAGAAAAAAATCGGGTTTGCAGCCATGACTTCACAGTGATTGGGGAATTCTTGTCAGCCAAAAGTGATTTCCCAGCAGTTGGGTTTGTAGCAAAAGTCTTCAACTTTTATGTATGGCCTGTTTGAAGCTGAAAATTGTTGTTAGTCTCTACATAGTTGTTTGAGGTGTCACTCATTCTTCCCTTTTGTGTTGGGGCGAGGATGTGAAGCATAGCGGCTGGGAATAGTTCTGTCACTACCACCCCTAAGGCAGGGCTCTGCCAGGGCCGATGAGCCCTTCTCCCAGGGAATTCAAAGCATTCCATGCTGTACAACTCTGCAGCTCATGCAGCCCCTTGCAAGAACTCTCCACTCCAGCCAGCAAGAGGGAGAATCTCCAGGTACTGGACTCAGCCATGCAAATACTCGTTGCCTGCTTTGACACGTCATCTGCCTTCTCAGGGTTTCATTCTTTAGAAACCTACTGGGTAATAACAAGCTAAATGAGGACATGGCAGCAGTAATAATACTGGCAGCTGATACCAGCTTTGAGAAGTGGTTATAGGGCAGACACCTCACATGATCCCATCTCCTTTGATCATTTCGATATCCCCCAGTCTGCTAGATAGTCTCTGTTTTGAACATGAGACAATCACGGTTCAGCCAACCTTAATGGATGAGCAAAGTTCTTTGCAACTCCTCAGCAAGGATGTCAGTCGCTGCATCTAATGCTGGGACCTGGGTGTGGTCATTATCAGGATGGAGAAAAGCGCAGTCTTGGGGTACAATCTCTGCCTTCTGTTGACCTGCCTTGTTGCCATCCATTGTGATCTTGTTCAAGTGTATGTTGCATAAAGGAAGTGTTCCCTCCTGCCGATGCTGCCCCATTACAGTCCTCCCTCCTGCCCGTGATCTCCCTGATGATGCTCCCTCCTGTCAATGCTCCCTCCTGCTAGTGCTCCTCCATGATGGTGTTCCCTCCTGCCAGCACTCCCCCAGGATGATGCTCTCTCATGTATAAAGCACGACAATGCATCCAGGGTTGCTTAAAGGATCAGAGTTAACCTATGTTAAAAATCTTGCCAAGGAGTAGCCACTGCCATGATGGCTGTTTCTCCACCAGACCTTATACTTCTTAGTGTAAGCAGAGTCGAATGGAGAATTTCCTTCCACCCCTCTGGAATATTTTGTGAAGCAGCAAATAGCTTTCTGTTTGGGTCAGGATATACGGGTTCCACCCGAAACTCCTATGGAAAACATGTTCCTTGAATGAGTAAGTATTCTACAGTTTTCTATGTGTGCAAACAGTTTAGAAAGTTAAGGAAGGCCTAGAAAGAGTACAATGAACAAGATGTTTGTCTTGCATGTGGCCAACCAGATTCCATCCACAGCACCACTTATGGTTCCCTGAGCCTGCCAAGAGAGCCAAAAGGTAGTTACTGGGTGGGTGTGGCCCCCAAAACAGAAAGAAAGAAAGAAAGAAAGAAAGAAAGAAAGAAAGAAAGAAAGAAAGAAAGAAAGAAAGAAAGAAAAGAAAGAAAGAAAGAAAGAAAGAAAGAAAGAAAGAAAGAAAGAAAGAAAGAAAGAAAGAAAGAAAGAAGAAAGAAAGAAAGAAAGAAAGAAAGAGAGAAAGAAAGAGAGAGAGAAAAAGAAAGAGAGAAAGAAAGAGAGAAAGAGAGAGAGAAAGAGAAAGAAAGAGAGAAAGAGAGAGAAAGAGAGAGAAAGAGAGAAAGAAAGAAAGAAAGAAAGAAAGAAAGAAAGAAAGAAAGAAAGAAAGAAAGAAAGAAAGAAAGAGAGAGAGAGAGAGAGAGAGAGAGAGAAAGAAAGAAAGAAAGAAAGAAAGAAAGAAAGAAAGAAAGAAAGAAAGAAAGAAAGAAAGAAAAAGAAAGAAAGAAAGAAAAGAAAGAAAGAAAGAAAGAAAGAAAGAAAGAAAGAAAGAAAGAAAGAAAGAAAGAGAGAAAGAAAGAAAAAGAAAGAGAGAAAGAGAGAGAGAAAGAAAGAGAAAGAGAGAGAGAAAGAGAAAGAGAGAAAGAAAGAAAGAAAGAGAGAGAGAAAGAGAGAAAAAGAGAGAAAAAGAGAGAAGAAAGAAAAGAAAGAAAGGAAGGAAGGAAGGAAGGAAGGAAGGAAGGAAGGAAGGAAGGAAGGAAGGAAGGAAGGAAGGAAGGAAGGAAGAGAAACAAAGAAACAAAGACAAAGAAACAAAGAGAAGAGATAAAAGTAAAGGACTGTAATCAGGGCTCCTCTCTCTTAACTCTGGTTTTTCTTTTTTTTCCCTTTCTACTATAACGTTTTCTAACTCCTGGTTTTTTCTTCTTTTTTTAAAAGCTTAAAAAATTATGCCATAAAGTTGAAAGGATCATGTGCGGATTATTCTGTTTATTTTTGTTTTGTATTTGAGTCCTAAGAGTTTCCTTTCATAACATGGTATTTCAACATTCCAGAGAACATTCTTTAGCCTAGTCGGGCATTTCTGATTGCAGGCCGAGGTGCCATCTGGAATCAGCCTGAGAGTTGACCTGTGGACTTTTGGGGACATCCTGGAAGGACCTTGTAGATTCCTGAGGAAGCCGTTAGGAATTAAGAGACGTTCCTTCAGTGACTGTTCTGCAAAAATCTAGCAAACGTGACCTTTTATAGCCTAGATTGGAAATGAAAACACTTTGGCCTCCGGTCGTGTGCTAAAGCTGGCTTGATACAGCTTATGAAACCATTGATCAAATACTGAGAGGTTTTTGAAACCTCTTGTCAAGCCATTGGTAGCTTAAAATTGTCCCTGGAGGGGTGGAAGTATTTCTGCCATGGCCATAAGCATACGCTACAGAACAGCTTCATCCTCACCCTTTCCTTGACCCTCTAAACTGGTAGACAAGCAGTTTGGGTGTAGCCATCTGAGAGGTTGTGTTTTCTCTACCCAGGGTCACGTATATTCCTGGTGAGGCCTTCCCTGGCAGCGTGCTCTCCAGGGTGCTCGGTCACGTCCACTGGGTGATGCAGGATCTCTAGGTCCTACGAGTCTCTGTAGTGGGATCAGCCAGCCCACTGCAGTCTCCTACAAGGTTGTTTTCCTGGGCCCCACACTCACTTGCGGAGCTGGAGTATCACTCTTATGCTTTGGTACTTTGGCTCTATAAACAAAATTGTATATTTTGTTTGTTTTGTTTTTGGGTCACACCCGGTGAGAGCATACTCCAAGCTCTGCACTCAGGGATCACTCTTGGTGGACTCGAGAGATCATGTGGGGTGCCGGGGATCCAAACCAGATTGGCTGAATACAAGGCAAATGCCTTACTGACCATACTATCTCTCTGGCCCTAATCCATCAGCACATACAGCAACCACAGTCATCTGAGACTCACAGAGGCAGAAGTTGTTTGTGCCTGTGTTTTAAATATCACAGTGAAGTTATTTTAAATGTGACCGTTTCTTTGGTGTGCATAGCGTAGCAATCATGTGATGAGCATAGTCCTCAGTTCCCAGCTCTGTGATGCTTTGTTCATGGACCCCAGAATTACTCTGTGACTCCCATTTCCCCTCTCAACAGGCAGTAAATCTTGGTGCCACTAGTGATAAGCAAACTCCTGATTCATCCCATTTCACAGATGAAGAGAGCTGGTACAAGTTACCTGGCACAGAGCCATTTATTGTTTCTTTGCTATCCTGTGCTGCCTTTATGGATAGTTCCTTAGGTGTATAAGCCAAATGCTTTCCAGATAGCCTCCCATCATCCTTCTAACTATCCCACCTGGAGGGCAGCTGTTGTAATTCAAGTTTAAGAAGAAATTAGACTGTGCCACGAAGTCCTGGTGACAGATGGGAAGGGTATTGGGGGACTTGAAGTAAATGAGTTTAAACACCCACAGTGGCCAAGGGGACCACAGCGGGATACTGTGTATGGCTGTATTGTATTTTATGGAGATACTCTTTCCTTGAGAGTGATCCAAGATAACACAAAGCACAGTGGCATGGCCCACTGAGTTACCTCATTAAAAATTGTCCCAGGACTTTCCAGTGTGTTGGTGGTTAGTGTTGCATTGTCACTTAAGTTTACTGAAGATGGAAACTGAGGTTTCAAATATAAAAGCACATTCTGTTCTCTTTTGTGAATAAAATTTTGATTTTTTTAATCCTATGAGAAGGTGTTGATTGTACATGAATGTGGAAATTCTGCGATTTTTTTGTCTTTACTCAGACTTACTCTTACCATTTCAAAATGGCCTCGAACTTGGGTAGGAATTGGAAAAAGAGTCAGCATTAGGCTTTGAAAGTCACATTGTAAAACCCGCCATTACTCCCAGCTCAGCAACTCATTGCCCATAAAACCTGACTTGCCTATTTCCTACCTTCCCCACCACTGTGTCACTGCTCCGTTTATCGAAGCCCCAGCCACTCACGGAAACACGCATGACATCGTATTTTTAATGTGGAGGGAAAGAATTTTGGATGTGGGTGCCAGTTAGCATTTCTAAAACATGTTTTTTCACTCTTTCTGTTCCCTTTTGACCTTCCTGAGGATACATGTGGGTGTTAAATTGTTACCAAAGGGAGGGGCACTTGGAGCTCCATCGAGATCCGCACACAGAGACGCGCTTTCCCACACAGGACTTGGCTCTGGCCCCTGGAATGCCGAGTGGAAAGAGGCCGAGCTCTTTGGAGACTCCGAGAAATTCAGCCTGTACGCTCTGGGTCGGTTTCTTTCTAAAAAACGCCCAGATTTCTATTTGGAGTGGGAAGCAAGCGTGTACAAGCATGTGTGTGGGGTGGGGGAGTGAGTGACGGTGAGGCTTCCTGCTCTTCAGCAGTGATAAACAATCTGTTTATGGCCGTTTAAATAAAATATCCAGTGAGAAGTAGAAGCCTCCCTCCACGGCTCCTTTTCCCAGCTCTGCTTACATTGAGTAACCATTACTTTTGTGTTTTCCTGTTTAGAATTTTCCCCACTAATTCAGGAACCACTTACTGGGAATTTACAAACCATGTTTGTCCTCCTCACTGGAGGGGAGAGTTTATTATAATTATGTGTTGCAGTTTATAATATCTCTCGTTTTCCTTTCCAAATGTGTTCTGGTATGTTCTTTGCTGGGATCTCATCCAGATTCACTTGTTTTTTAGTATAGTGAAATTGGGCAACATCTTGCTTATTTCTTCTTTGTGTGTTTTTGTTATTGTTGTTGTTGTTGTTGTTGTTGTTGGAGGGGTCCACACCTAATTGACTTCAGGGATAATTCCTGATGGAGTTAGGGGATCATATGGAGTGCTGGGGATTGAATCGGTTGGCCATGTGCAAGGCAAACGCCCCTCCAATTGTAGTATCTTGGGCTATGTCTTCTTCAGATCTTCTCTGGATGCATGTGGGTTACTTCTGACTATTCAGGCTGACTCACAGTGGGACTCTGCACATTGGAGCTGAATTTCTCAAACACTGATACTTGTGGGATGTTTAGATTATTAGTGTTAGTAATTTCAAGGAAAATAGCTATTTTAAAAGAAGAATTTGGGGCCAGAATTATAGTACAGCAGGCAGGGAATCTGCCTTGCTCACGCCAACCTGGGTTCTATCCCCAGCTTCCCTGTTGGTTCGCCAAGCTTGCCAGTAGTGATTCCTGAGTGCAGAGCTGGGATCATCCCCAAGCACTCCAGATGTAGCCTCAAAACAAAAGGAATAATTTTCATGGAGTAGTCTCCATGGCTACTCTCTAAGGCAGTGGGGACAAATAGACTTTCTGAAGTAAAACAATTCAAATGTCACCCAGAGAGCTGCATGCTAGTCGCTGGTGTTAGAGACCGGGTCCATTTTTTTAGGGTTATTCCCTTTGGTTACTAGGGCCCACCAGTGTTCTAACTAGCTCTGGAGACTATGCAACGTATGGCATCAACCCAGGGTCCCATGCACGCCAGGTCTGAACCCCAATCTTCTCTTCTGAAAGCCCCCTCAACTGGATTGGGTGGGAGCTTCTGCAGTAGAGGAAGGTTCTTTTGCTTAGGAACACCGCCACCTTGTCTGCTGTTGTTCTGCGCCACCTAAGTTTCTATGTCAGGCTTTAGCATTGATAAGCACATATATGTTATGTAGCTTGGATAGATTTTTCTGCCTTTGCTTGGTGCTTTGTTACATTTGACTCACGCACTATCAGCTAGCCCAGAAAGAGTCTGTGTCATGTAAGCTCTGCATACAAATCACAGCCAGGAGGATGATCAAAGAGACAAACGGGAACGTTAATGGGGAAATGGTGAGAAGCCCTGGATGTGATTAAAGAGAAGATAACGGGGCCATTAAGCAACTGTGAGAGTAATTTTCAGACTGAAAAATTGTAGACAGTCCTATATAAACAAAATCTATCTAAGGCATTAACTACCATGGAAAATGACCCTTTGTCTTCTAGATTTCTTCAACTTACAAAGCTTGGTTGGCAGGTGGTGGCAGGATGCACAGTGTCTGACCCAGAAAGAAAAAGAGTGTGAGCGTTATCTTGAATGGACAGGAGCTGCTCCTTAAAGCTAGGATCAACTTTACATATTCTGCATGTTGCTTTCGTCGCATAAGTGACATTGTCCCACACGTAAATCCCAGAGAGAAGGCAATGGTACCCCCATCATCTGGAAGCAACTCAGGCAAGGCGAGAATGAATGAGACTCAGAGCATAAGGTCATCCCACAGTAAGCTGGACATTGTACCCTTGAATAGATCTTAGCAGAACTAGTCCCAAGGGTGTCGCATTCGGGGACTGTGTCTTTGCAAAAAATATGAATGTCAGTAGGGGTGAGTGATAGGGAGTTTGGCAGACTGCAGCACGTTCACTAGAACTTTTCCTGTCTAAAGGCATTCAAACTTAAAATTGCTTATTACATAAGTTTATAAAATCTAAGGTCTATATATAATAACTAAAAGACTAAAACTAAATACATATAACTAAGGTTGTATAGCAATATATTCTACAGTCTTAATATTTACTAAGATATGTTATGTGGGCAGGTTTTACACATAGATGAAGGTGGTCTGGAAATGATGCCTCCTCTACTCTATTTGTGTGTGTCTGATGTCTAACACCTATAGCCATTAGAGCACAGTTTGCAATGGCCCTCACCTCTTATCTCCTTTGTCAGAAGACCTTGAGGCTGCTAAGCATAATTTTGTTTTCCCAACTCTGGTGATGCTCAGGAGCATGTGGTCCAGGGATCGCTCATTTTTGTCTGGAGGGGGAACAATGTACAATCTATTTCATCACAAGTTTTGATTGTTTTCCCAATTAGTCAGTAACTGTCTTGCAGGACAGCATAATGGAATGAGTTATTGGGGGAGTCATAGAACAGAGAGAATAGGGTCAGGTTCAGGTTGAAAACAGGCCAAACAGTGCAATGACGCTGCAGATTGGGGCAGCCTGTGAACATAGCCCAGGCCTGAGCTCTGAGGCTGGATTATTCTTGCCAAGCAAGCACTTGACTGGTGTGTTCTTTTTTTTTTTGCCCTTTAACATTTCTTCTATTGACTTTCTCAGTCATTTCATGAATTCAGTGGAAAAGGTACTATTGACCATGATTTTTAAACTAGCAGCAACAGAAAATAGTTCAATAACCACCCAGTGACCAGCATGCAACACTAACAGCACGGGCTGAGTACAGAGCTCAGACATCCTGCTCTGTCTATCTCCTACTTCCTGTTTCCAGACCAGCAGGGAACTGATCCAGTGATGGAGTCTCTCTGGTACTGGACTGTATGCTGAACAAGGCCACCTATATTCAGGCTCACACTGGGGGCAGGAAGAGGAAGAGGAGGGAAAGACTTCAGTTTGCTGTTGGTGTGGAAAATGACACTGACAAAAGGTGTGTGTATGTGTGTTTGTGTGTGTGAGAGAGAGAGAGAGAGAGAGAGAGAAGAAAAATTTATTTCTCCATGAACTGCTAGAGAGAAGGGTGGGTGGATAATAACTCTGGGTGGGTGCGGACATGGAGCAGTATCATGTTGTCAAGCAAAGCTATTTGTAATCCTTGACACTGTTTCAGGAATGAGACCCACTGGCCAAAGTGCTCGAGGCAAATAAGTGTTTGAATGATTTTTTAATGGCAAATTCTATAAACTATAAAGAGCAACTTCACTTTAACCACACTGACCAACTCCTAGGATAGGCTGTTAAATTGGGCTGCTTTTGAAGCCAGCGCAAAGAATGTGGCAGAATGTCAGAGTAAATACAGGCTTGCTAAGAAAGAAAGGCAAGACTCATCCACTTCCTCTAAGAAGTAAGTCTCCTGCAGGCATCTCTTCGGTTTATGTGAACTGGATTAGGACTTTCATGCTAATTTCCTTTAACTGTGGTTGTGGAGTGATTCACAAAATTAATTCTCATACATTTTAAGCATGTTCAGGAATTGCTGGGCTTAAATGAACATGTAGCCATGAATTTCAATGCCAGCTTGATTGGGTCTTTTGAACAAGTAGCTACAGTCATGCAAACTGGGGCCATCTCTCAGGACTGACCAGGAAGGGCTCTCAGTATATACCTTTACTCTGTGAGGGGCACTGGCCAGCCATCGATGGGAAGGGCAGTCAGGATGGACCCTTACTCTGTGAGGGGCACTGGCATGTTAGGAAAGTTAGTCCCTTAGGAAGGGCACCATTGGCACATACTCAGTTTGCCCCTCGACTCAGCTCTCCCAAGAGCAGCATCAAGTATTTACATAAACATGTGCTTCTATGCTTCATGTGCTTCTGAAACCTTCACATCACAACCTGGACAACTAAGAGATCAAAAATGGTTCAAAGAACTTGTCGATAAGAGGAGAAAAAAGAGGGCTGGAGACATAGTACAACATCTAGGGCATTTGCCTTGCGTGTGGCCATCATGGGTTTGATCCCTGGCACTTCAAATGGTCCCCCAAACCTGAGGACTGCTGGGTGTGGCCCAAAAAAACAAAACAAAAAAGGGGAGAAAGGAGATTTCCCCAGGCTTTTCTCTGAAGGGAGTAAGGGCCGAGGGAAGGAGCTTAGGGGATCTATCAGCTTCTCCCTCCTCTGTCCTGCAGTGAGCACAAAGCAGGTGTCCCAGCAGGCACCATGAGCTCCAAAGGCAGAGGATGTGTTTGGGGAAAGCAACACTGAGTCAGGAAAGAACTGTGGTGAGGAAAGAGGAGGAGGAAAGGGAACAGGCTTATATAATGTCCCGAGTCAGGTGTTCTGAAGAGGGTGATTGCACACTCGTGAACCATGCCAGACCCTTCAAAGACATTTTGTGGCAATTTTACGTTAGTTCCCAGAAATGCTGGGATTAAGCAGTTTCCTCCTTGTGTGCTGCACAGAACAAGAGCAGGGCCCGGTGTCCCAGTCGTGTCCGCTCTGCTTTAGCGGTGCTGTTGGTAGAAGTTGCTCCAGAGGGAGTGAAGGGACCTTCACAAGTCCCCTACCCTCATCTTCTTAGCCTGTCCCTTCTTCTTGGAATTCTTTTCTCAACTTCCATGAGTTTACTTATCAAGAAACAGACTTGTGACCCTTCTTTATTCTATTGCTCAGATCCCAACCCTCTCTCCGGCGTTCCACCATGGATTTGGCACTGTCCACTCACTCATTACTTTGAACTCACAGCCACCCACTGCTCGCACTCAGTGGAGAAGAGCAATAACCTCACACACTGTGAAGAGAAGTTGCCAGGAAAGGAAGTGGGTATTTCCTTAGGTGCAAAATAAGTTACCTCCGATGGCCAACCCCTTTACCACGTAATGCTTTTAGGAAAAGATAGGGGTGTTCCTTTTTACTGTATTGTGCCAAAAAGACCAGCGTCAAAGTTGGCACGATGCAAGTTTAGAAGCTCAGTCAAAGGATGGGCCTTTTCCGACCTGACTGCCTTTAAGGTCAGTGAGGTTAGCATCTTTTAAGGCAGTTAATTCACAATATCATAGAATAGATTCACAATATCACAGAATATATTTCTCCCTGCAGAAAAGTGGCTCTCAGCACTTCCTTGAGTCTGAAAGTTCTATGTATGCAGCACATGTTTAGATACACACATATGCTTTATATAGAACTCAAGATGCATGTTCCACATAGTTAGAATCATGTCAACTTACCATATGACCTTCACACCTCCTAGACAGCAAATTTCATATTTTTTCTGCTTATCTTGTTATTCTTCTTCCCTTTCCGCAATTAAAAATTATAAATACACTTTATTACATTGCATTTCAGCTCTTACACTGCTTTATTTTGAAACTTTTTTTATAACTCAGCACAATAAAATAGTTTCTTTTTTATTAACTACTTTCTCCTCAAAAGTTACTGGTGGGGGTGTGTGTGTGTTTCGTAAGGCAGTCTAACTGAAGCCAGCTTGGGCAGAGTGAAAAGTAAGGACTTTGTGCTAAGGAGCCCAAGCCTGTCCCAAGTAACCTTGATCCTAGGGTCTCATTAATCACAATATATTTTCCATAGCAACAAAATTGCACATTCAATAAAATGCAATTGCTCTTAGCAAGAGTGAAACCCCAGGGATAGGAGCAGGAGAGCATTGTTTATTTATTTATTTGTAATGGCAAGAAGACCTAAGTTCTATTAGAAGGAAATGTGGTGGGCACATAGACTATAAAATGACCCCTTCCAGAGAGACGGCTCCAGAGGCTGAGCTAGTGGTCAGGTGGGAGGACTTGTACTTTTTGTTTCTTTCAAGGCCAGGGAGAAAAGTGGTTGTCAGAGCTCTGGGAATTATTTCTGTTTCATTGGCAACATCTTATTTCATAGTCTGATAGAAGAATGGCCAGACCAGAAGCCATCCTGTCTCTTAAGAGCTATGGATGCTTCCGTCCTGTTCTTCCTTCACATCCCCATAATTGTCGCCCTGTTTTTACACTCTGTGAACTAAGACTTCATAGTCTGTTCATGAGAGCAGTGATTGGACTCCAGAATACAACTGTCCAACCAGTCAATGGGAGATAGAGTTTATCATCAACATGGATAATTGGGGTGCAGGTAGCAATAGTAGTCATTGACTATTGAGGGAGTGGGGGAAATCACTGTTAAAAGGTCATTATTTTCCTTTGAAATTCACCTGGAGGTTTTAAATTTTCCACACATAAACTGGGCCTCATAAAAGAGATGGGAGTATTCTCAACAGGAGTAGGAGAGTGAGGGAAAACAATACCTTTGTCTTTAAATAAGTGTCATTTTTAGGCTTTCCATGTGTGCAATCAGATCAGAGAGGGCTTTTGTGGTACAAAGAACTCGGAAATAGTGGGGGTGCAGGTTGGATGCAGGCAGGTCTGTGGAGTGCTTGCTCCTGCCACACTGGAATTTGGTCCTTTGGTGTGGAAGACATTGACTCTGTCCTTCGGTGATACATCCCAGATGACAGAAGGAAACTTGGCATTGCTCTTGGCCCTGGTGTTGCAGAAGGATTTGTACAGATCTGGAAGTAGGAATGATGTTTGCAGTCGGTTTGCCTGAGTGTGACTTAGCATAGAGATTTGAATCTCAGCCCGCCTAACGGACTCTACTGTGTGATTTGGGGCAAGCCGTTCATTTCTCTACACTTCATGCCTCTCGCTCTTAAGTGGGTGATAATAGTTTCCACTCTGCTAAAAGAGTACAAAGGAGAGCTTGTCCTTCCCGAAATCTTCTAATAGTTGATTCCTCCTTGGGAACCTGAGCTCCAACATCAGCTGCTCAGAGAGAATGTTCTAGGTGGCCAGGCCAGGGACCTCTTCTCTCTGGCCTGCTGCTCCAGCAGACAGTTCTTAGCTGATATCCCTGTTCTCATGATACATACATCTTTGTGTCTATGTATATGGTCTCCGTGAAGAGAATGCGAGCTGTTTGGAGGGGATGCAGGAGTGTATGTGTGTGTTGGGAGTGCTGTCTTTCTTTTAGTTCACCCTTACAGCACTGCGTGTACTCTAAAGAGTGGCTGCCCCCAGGATAGGCGCCCAATCAATGTTAGTGCTGGAATAAATGAAGAGGGAGAGAAAGATAAGCCCTGAGTCGCTAAATATAACAAACATTCAGGTCCCAGCCCTAGAGACTGGGTTTGGAGGGCCACTGGGGACCTGCGAGGGGGCGGGATTCCAAGAAATTACAATGTTTCAAAGTCCTTCATATAATTCTGACCC
This sequence comes from Cryptotis parvus, assembly GCA_021461705.1. Taxonomy (NCBI): domain Eukaryota; kingdom Metazoa; phylum Chordata; class Mammalia; order Eulipotyphla; family Soricidae; genus Cryptotis; species Cryptotis parvus. The sequence continues at coordinate 28,698 of JAJIBD010025119.1, forward strand.
ATGCAACTAAATTTCAGAACACTTGCACTATAGAAATTACCTCTGTCCTTGAAGATCTATCTTAAAAAGCAGAATATCTCACCGCTTTGCAAACCTTTTCACCAGAGTTCCCTAACTTGAGCTCCCTCAACCTTCCCGAACTACAAAGAAAAAAAAAACTTAAAGAGATGCTTTAAAGAGAGAAAAAGATCCAGGGAAAGAGAGGGAAAGAGCCAAGATCGGGGCGGCACAAGTAAGTACATGCTGAAAGGCCCCTCTGCAATGTTCTGCTGAAACAATGATAAAGAAGCCGTAGGGAAAATGCAGAAGAAACAGATGTAACTGCCAGCAGTTAAACACACATCTGTTACAAATGCTCTTCTCATATGCAGGGTCAGAAAAATATGTACAAATGTAGCACCTCACTGATTGACAGAAAAACCTCAGTTCCGGCACCAGGAATCTTGTTTTCTTGACAGCACTTTGTTTTAAAGCTGGAGGCTGAGAACTGTCTTCTGCACGTCCTTAAACTGGAAGGCCTTTTGTTCAGGATACTTATACCATTTGCAGATAATGATGTGCATAGCAGTTTCAGCTGTCTGCATATGCATTTCTATGTTTTTTATGACAGCTCTGCATACTGAACTAAAAGGCCATTTAGAACTGTCAGGTACTGACAAGCATTACCCTTTACACTTACAATTCTGTTAGCGTGCATTGTCAGGTGGGCTCACCAGACTGCAGAAATGCGATTTCCTTGAAACCTATGTATGACTTTAATTTGATACAGCAGCTTCAAAAGAAAGAGAGAGGGGGAGGGAGGAGAGAGAGAGCCCAAGAGAGCTTTATTAAGTATTCTTTTTTCTCTTAATCTTTTTTTAATGTAAGACCCTTCCTTTCTTCCTGCCCTTCTCTCTCCATTATTTTCTCTTCTTCCTTCTTCACACATTGGGCAGAAGGAAGCCTGAGAAATTACTTTACCTGTCTGAGTCAAACCAGACCATCTCTTACTTTCCAAATGGCCTGAGGTTAATTTCCAGTCAAACCAATTTTTAAAAGATATTTGGCTCTGAGTCAGGCTGGCCACCATTCAAGACCTGGATTGCAGGAGCCTGGGAAGAAGCCATGAACTTGGGTTAATGGTAGATCATTCCCCCATTATCATACCACCTGTCTGTGGGAGTCTCTGCCCACCCCCCCCCCCCACACACACACTAATTCACCAGCCTGGGAAGCCCGCCTACTCCACAAGGAACAGTAAGATACGCACTCCAAGAGTCAGGAAAGAAGTGGGGAACCCTCGTTTCTGCCTTGCAGGATTTCATAGTCCACAAAGCTGTTTCCTTTCAGAGGGAGCTGCTCACTGTCAGCTGGACAGAGTTTCTGAGGTAGAGCAAGGTTAGAGCATCTCTAAATGCATGAGATAGACCATTACAAAACTGTTCATGATCAGTTTTCAGTCATACAGTGTTCCAGCACCCATCCCTCCACCAGTGCACATTTCCCAGTACCAATGTCCCCAGTTTCCCTCCCACTACTCCCCACTTCCCACTCCCCAACGCAGCCTGCCTCTATGACAGGAACCTCTCTCTCTTTCTCTCTCTCTCTCCCCCTCCCTCCCCATTTCAGGCATTACGGTTTTGCAGAGGCCATCATGTTTTGTCCTTTACCCACTTTCAGCACATATTCCCAACAGGAATGATCACTTCCAACCATCACTGTCTTAGTGGTCCCTTCTCTACCTCAATCTTCCCTCTCCTTTAGTACTTGAGGCAGACTCCCAACCATGGGCCCAACCTCCTGGCCCTGTTTCTATCCCACAAATGAGTGTGATAATTCTGTCTGTCCCTCTCCTTCTGACTCATTTCACTCAGCATATACCCTCCATGTCCATTGATTTGTAGGCAAAGTTCATGTCTTCATTTATTTGAACAGCTGCATAGTATTCCATTATGCAGATGCACCATAGTTTCTTTAACCAGTCATCTGTTCTCAGGCACTGGGTTGTTTTCCATATTCTGGCTATCATGAATAGTGCTTCAGTGAACATAGAAGTACAGATATGATTTCTGCTGTGTGTTTTGCACCCTGGGGTATATGCCCAGAAGTGGTATTTCTGGGTCATACAGAAGCTCAGAAAAATGTTGGCAGAACGTTCCATGACATAGAAGGTAAAGGCATCCTTAAAGATGAAACACTGCTGACCAAGCAAGTGGAATCAAAGATAATCAAATGGGCTATCTTAAAACTAAGAAGCTCTGCACCTCAAAAGAAACAATGACCGAGATACATAGACAGCTCACAGAATAGGAATTTACCTAAAACCCATCAGATAGGGGGCTAATGCCAAGGCACTGGTAGAACTTTATAAGTAAAAAAAACCTACACCCAATCAATAAATTTTGAGGGCATTCCTCAAAAAGATAGAAATTGAGCTTTCCCTCCCACCCCGTGGGTTTTGGCAGTGCTCATGGCTTCCACCTAGCTTTTTTACTCAGGAACTACTCCTGCCAGTGCTTGGGTGACCATATGGGATGTGGGGGATGGAACCCGGCACCCCAAGGTACTGTGTGCCAGGCAAATACCTTTCTTCTGTACTATTGCTCTGACCCCAAATGCTTCACTCTTGCCTGATATTCCTGCCCACTCCCTGTGTTCATCCCAGGCTGGCAAGGGTGAGAGGAGCAGAGGGCAAAGAATCTAGGTCGCAAACACATCATGTTTTTACAGAAGCATTTGGCTCCTCAGAAGAACAACAATCTGGATGCTCCAGTCTCCTTTCTGGAATTCAATTTTGTATTCATACAGTTTATTTATCTTTTTAAAGGGTCCCCTCAGCAGCATAAACCATGAACACCATTGTCATGAGGAGGCTGCTGGTTCTGCCAGCAAGATCAATGGAGTCTCAGAAGTATTGGCAGTAAGGGTCAGGACAATAGTATGGCAGGTAGAGAGTTTGTCTTGCCTGCATTGCCTTGCATGTGGGTTTGATCTCCAGTTTCCCATAGGGTCCCCAAACACTGCCATGAGTAATTCCTGAGTGCAGAGACAGGAATGATGTGTGGAAGGAAGGACGGGAGGGAGAAAGAGAAGAGGAGAGAAGGAAAGAAAGGAAGAAAGGAAGAAAGAAAGGAAGAAAGAAGGAAGAAGAAGGAAAGAAAGGAAGAAAGGAAGAAAGAAAGGAAGAAAGAAAGGAAGAAAGGAAGGAAGGAAGGAAGGAAGGAAGGAAGGAAGGAAGGAAGGAAGGAAGGAAGGAAGGAAGGAAGGAAGGAAGAAAGAAAGAAAGAAAGAAAGAAAGAAAGAAAGAAAGAAAGAAAGAAAGAAAGAAAGAAAGAAAGAAAGAAAGAAAGAAAGAAAGAAAGAAAGAAAGAAAGAAAGAAAGAAAGAAAGAAAGAAAGAAAGAAAGAAAGAAAAATATTGGTCTGGAAAATATTGGTCTACTGATAAAATTGGGGGAGTCAGTGTTTGGCAGATGAAAAATATTTCTATTTTTCCACTTCTTAAAGTTGTAATGTGAAGTGTGTGACTTGGTGACTTTTTCTCCCTAAATAAACAAGCGGTCATGATGTAGGCCATTTGGCACTGCCCAGAAGCCTCCCTGACTTCGAGGCATTAATTTCAGATTTCCCTTCATTCCGAAGCATCTCAGAAGGGCAGGGGTAGAACATAAGGAACTTGCTGGAACTGGTGTTTGGAGATTCAGCTTCACCTGCTATGTGGTTGATCAGTAAAACAATATGACTATGAGGGATGGGAAGATAACCTCATCACTTCATAATCCTGGGATCAGGAGCAGACTGAGCCAATAGTGTGATTTGCTATGGAGCTGGCAGCCAGCAACTTCTCTGAGGCCTGCAGAATGGCATCGTGAGCCCAGCACTGTCCTTAGCAAGAGTTGTTGCCTCTGTGAGGGGCTTTGCACCCAGTCCCACAGCTCTGTCTTCTCAGCCAGGTTCCTTTCTGGCACAGGATGGGAAAGGAGATCTGTAGGTTCCCCTGAATGAAAAGAAAGTGCATAATGGGAAGCAGAGATAGGTCCAGGCTGGGGAGTGAAGAGCACTTTTCTGGAGGGTGGAGCAGACCAAAGGTAGGGCCTGTGAGGTTGGGGCTTCTGGGGTGAGAGAGCAGCTTTTGGGGATGGTGAGGTGGCATGTCTGTGTCTGTCCCTTGCTCTCCCAAGCTCTCTCCTGCTAGCAACTGTGCAGGAGCCCCCGCACTGCTGCACACAGACACCCCATCGCCTCACTGGTAGCACTACAGATTTCATTTTCCAAGCCCCTCTGTGCAGGGACGCGATCCTTGACCTCCAACAAATTGCTCCCCATAAACCTCAGTCCTCTTGCTTCACAGCCCATATCAGTACTCATCAGTCATGATTTGGGATCAAACCATGCTTAGTACCTTGGTCGGTTGAATGTATTTAAGATCAGTGTTTCTAGTAGTATCAAGCCTTTCTGCTGTATGAAGTGTATGACTCTTAATTGCTTTATCTCCTGCTTGGCGCTTAGCATGGTATCTGGAGCACAGTAGCTGCTCAATAAATATTTGTCAGATGGAAGGATAACCTGACTTACAAAAGGTGAGCCAGGGACTGCAGATAACAGAGTTCGTGCACATCTATTTCCTCTGCTCTTTGAAGAAAGCCCCTTTCCACTTATCCAAATCCTCCTTAGCTTCAAAACCCAAGAACAACAGCGACTATAATGCTGACAATATTGAACATGACCTGCCCCTGTGCTGAGAAATTATTTATCTCCACAATCTTCTCCGATCTTTCCAACTCCAGTATTATCATCCATTATCAGAGCAGACACTCAGAGACCCCTCCCTGCCCCTAGGAAAGTGGTGATTCAACATCCCATCTTTCAGAGCCCCAGGTTTTTTTGGGGGACTGGAGCAGCAAGGGTGAGGACAGACCTGTGTGTACCCGTGCAGCGCTCAGGTTGTCTGTATTTGAGCTGAAGGGCAGTGACGCAGCATCCTTCTTTTGTTATTCTGGCCAGCACTCAGGGCTGGCTGGGTTCTGCTGAGGGCAGAGGAGTGGAGGGAGCTACTTATTGCTTTGATGATGCTTTCAGTGACTTGGTCCTTGGGAGGTTACAGGTAAGGGAGAAGCAGGGGAGAAGGTTGTCATAGACTATTAAACTTTAGGCTTGGTGATAGGAAAAGGACTCGGTTTCTGAGACCGTAAAAAAAAAATGTTACCCCATACCCCCCCACCACCACCACCCTTAATGCACCTGGCTCAGTCAACCCTGTGAGATTCCAGGAACAAAGGGACCAGGATATCCTTGTGCATGACATCCCGGTCATTGAGGACTCAGGAGCCCTTGGGGTTCAAAGTTTGTCTCCCAGCTCTGGGTGAGGTGCTCAGTGTGTGTGAAACCCCTTCCTCAGAAGCACTCCAATTGTTTGATTGTTTCTGTCCCACCCAGACCCTCCTGATTGTGCGATCTTGCAGCTCAGCCCTGCATGAAACTGTTTTGCAGAAGTGAACAGGGCTTGGGGTGGGGGTGGGGATATTGGTGGGGGCCAGCGGGAGGGAAGATTAATTAAGAAAGACTCGTAAAACCTTCACTGGATGCCGAATGGCTGTAATATTAACATACGTAATTACTTCTTCACTTCAGCAGCTATAATATCAAAGATAAAAATCATGTCAGCCTCAATCTTTTCCCTCATTGTGGATTCAGACCATTACAGTAATGACTAACTTCTGAGCAGCAGCATCTTCTCCAGGAAAGACATCTTTGAAGGAGCTGTTGTTCAGAGACCCTCAGGTCAAGCCCAGCTTCACCCTTGGAGGAAGGCTCGTCTCCTCCCATCACCTCAGGCTATTGGTGGTTATCTAACCTCCCAGGTCTTAGTGAGAAGACAGAGGCCATGAGGCCTTCTGGGAGCTGGGCTCTGCCTTTGATTACATTTGTGAGGTTGATTCCTGAGACTTCATTTGGGGACCCTGGTTATTGGCTTATTCCAAGTATCTTGCAAGCAGGCACTTGTTCATTTGACCCAGAGGTCCACACTTCCCCTTCCCCTGCCTTGGCCCTCTGGCCTGAGCCTCCACTGGGGTGAGCAAAACAGGAAGTTGTGGAATCCCAGCGAGGCATGTCCTCTGGGTGGTGGGCATCTGCCTCTTCAGAGCAGAGAGCAGCTGGGTCCCTGTGCCCCACAGGAGTCTAGTACTTCATTTGCCTACAGCCACTGTTTCAGCACCTCAGAGAGCTCAGAGGATTTTCAAGAGATCAGAGGGGCTCCCCATGTGGTGTGAGCTGTGGGCCTTCATTCCGCCTGTAGCCTTGGAAAATAGGAGCAGAGCTGGGAGAACCAAGGCCATTTGGGCTCCTTACGCTTCATTTTCGGTCTCTCTCCTCCCACATCAGCACCTACTGCCACTCCAAGTCCCATGAAGACAAAAACCAGGTCCCAGTGTCTGTTCTGTCATTTCTATCTTGTATTCTCATTTCCTCAGTGCTTCACTAGCATCTGTTCTGTCATTTCTTTGAGCTTAAACACCTCAGCATTACCACTCTAAAGTCTGCCACAGAGAGGTTCCATAGCTGGTTCCTATTGGCTGAGTTCTCAGAGCTACTGTCTTGACACACTAAATATGCTGGGATTCTGCGTCATTTTACTATCGTGATTTTTGCAGTCCGAGGTGTCTCTTGGGTGCTGTTCTGACCAAACTGACCCCAAATTCAGAACTGGCTGATTTATCGCAAATGAAGTAGCAAGGATAAGGTGGGCAGAAGACACTGGCCTCTTTGGGGGGTACTGAAGACAGGTCAGTTTCTGGAGTAGTTTGGAGTGCTTGGAGGGAGAGGCCTGTGCCTGTGCATCCTGCAGAATGATGAACAAATGGCCCCCAACATTATATGTCAAAGAAATAACTGCTGATGGGAAATTCAGACATTTTAGAGGATGAAAGATATTTCTGACAGAGTTGTAAACCTTAGGAAGAGCCCCTCTTAGCAGAGGGAACCCTCTCCCGCATTAGGTGAAGAGAGAAACTATTCTTAGATGTACCCAATATCCAGAGAATGTGCATTTGCTGCTATGCAATTAGATTTTTAAATAATTTTAAATATTTAAATCTATCAATATTTCAAAAGTGGGATTTCTCATTCTATTTCCACCACAGCTTCTGGGGCCTGGGAGTGGGGTACATTCTTCGCTGTGGGTCAGCCCCATGCACTCTTGGCGCATGCCCACCCTATTCTGGTAGCATTGCCACCCTCTTGTGACAGCCAGCAGCATCTCCAGACCTGGGTGCTCCTGGAGGGACCAAATCGACACACTTAAGAACCTCTGTTCTCAAAGGAACTGCTTCTCGATAGCTTGACATTGTAGGCTCTGAGCCTGAGCTGGCACCAAGCAAACACACAGCAGGTTCCAGCCGCCCCCAGATTTACTGTCAATGGAAAATGCGCATCAGGGAAGTCAAATTAATGTATTCTGTCATTTGCTTGGTTTTTCTCAGTCTCTAAGATGGTGGAGCAAAAGGCAAAAGGCAACATTAAGCTAAAAACTGAAAATGAAAAGGAGTGATGTTTGGGTCCTTTACAGCCTTCTCTGTTATTTTCTGTGGGGAGAGGGGTTGGTGGTGGTCGTTTGGGGCTTTTTTTCCCCGTGGATAGAGAGGGTGGGATGCTAGGGAATGATCCAGAGTGAATGTGCTGAGTTCAAACATGGAAAGGGAGAAGAAGAATGAGAAAAGAAGCTAAAAGCTTCTACTGTGGTCTCCTGAAAGCTTTGGGAGCCTTCAAGAAGCAGTGAAGGGACACAAGGTCACACCCAAGGCCATGGTGCTTTGTTAGGGGCTTGGTCCCATTGCTACTCTCTTATCTCTGCTTCTCTTATATTACAAAGGGGAGGGTGTGACTTGGGGATTAGTTAGTGGTGCTCATCATGTGTGCCTCTCATGACTTGCTAAAGTCAGGACTTCCTAAAGTTTCCTTCTGGGAGGCTGTGCATGTTATTTTAGGTCGAGGAAACACCCAGGATGCAATTACACATGTTTACTTGTGTTCTAAGGATAAACATTATTTATGCATGAGAACACATCATTTTGCTGCTTCCCCTGCCTTTTTTTTTTTCTCCCTGAGCAGGAAAGGATTATTTCTTGCTAAGTTAGCTTCAAGGATCTTTGTGGCTGTAGAGATTCTAGTTAGTAAAATTAAAGGAGCTAATTTAAGCTACATAATAAAGAGCATTCGGGGCAGGGGATGGAAGGGCCCTGTTGAGTTCATATCCCTGCATGGGCCTGAAGGCAGAGGCAGAGGAGACTGGGAGTTCGAGGAATGCTGACTAGGGTGGGGTCTCTCTCAGTGGTCAGAGATATTTTAATTTTCAAATATTTTCAGTGCTTTATCACAGATTAAGACTGCTCAGAATAAATAGCAAAATTCTTTTATGATTTGTTTTGGTTTTTTTGTTTGGAGGCCACACTAGGAGGTGTTCAGGGCTTACTCGACTGTGCTCAGGGGTGACTCCTGGAGGGCTCAGGGGATTAAATGCAAGGCTACATGCAAAGCAAATGCCATATCCATTCTGCTCTTCTCAGCCTTGATAGCAGTAAGCCTGGAACTATAGTTGAGCTACAAAATGCACAGGTTTGGTTTTCTTTTTGGCTCTTTTAGGGTCCACCCGGTGATGCTTGGGGTTACTACTGGCTCTGCATTCAGGGAATTATTCCTGGCAGTTCTTGGGAGACCATAAGGGATGCTGGGATTGAACCTGGGTCAGTCGCTTGCAAGGCAAATACCCTACCCACTGTACTATCGTTCTGGCCCCACACATAGGCATTGTTTAAAAATGTAAATAAGGGGTCAAAGAGATGGCGTGCAGCAAACTCCAGTTTAGTTCCTGGCATTTTGTGGTTCCACTACTAGGAGTGGCCCCACAAAGTACAGAGCCAGTAGTAGAAGCCCCTGAGCATCAATGAGTATGGCCCAATCACCTGTCTTCAGTGTCAATAAAATGATGCCAAGACACTCATGTAAGCTCGGGGGCTCTAATTGGGTTGTGACTCTATCAGTTTCCTGGCCTGGCTAATAGTCACACTTTCTCTGGGTTCGGTCTGATGTCTAGTTCTTCTTTGAGTTTGGGGTTTTGAACAAGAGGGTCAAGGAAAGATATGCCAAGCAGTGATGAACTTTCCAGTCATTCCTGAACACAGTGAGCAGTTGCCATGTGGCTATGCTCTGCAAGACATTGGTGCCACAAAGAGAGACAGAGCTAAGAACTGACAGTCTTGTCAACAAAATAGATACATACACATGGCAGACATGCATATAGTTATAGTGCTGAGAAGATGGCCCAAAGGGTGATGGTGCATGCCTTGGGGGTGTGAGGACCCATGTTCAATCCCTGGCACCTCACATCTCCATCCTCAAGCCCCTCAGTGCCACTAGACATGGCCCTGTTGATCCTCTAGCACTGAAAGGTCAAGAGGACCTGTCAGGCCTCTATAATACCACCAGTATTGCTGGAGGACTGCCCCCCACTCCTGAAAACTGTTATAGCATCAAATGAACTCTGGTATTTTCATAACAGAATAGGCCCAAAATTATACACTGCCTGTGCAGAATCCTGAAGATTTGGGGCCATGTCTTCCCAGGAATTAGATTGGTGGGTACAATGGTAATAACTTTGATAGAACAACTTAGTTCACACAATTCTTGGAGATCTGAAATATCAGGGCTCAGAAAGATGTTTTGTTACATGTTTATTACATTCTGTACTTTCCTTGCTAAATCTGATCTGGTGCCAAGCAATGAGCAACACATCTTTTCTAACATTACTCAGAGTCAACCCAGTTTCAGGAGCTGGGCAGAGGGATGGGAGAGGGCTTCCCACCAACCCCACCCCCTCCATTTGTATTTCCATCTGAGGGTTCCATCAACCACCTCCAAGTCCTGTCCTGGCCTTTAAAGTATCCCTAACCATGAGGCGGCATCTTCCTTAGGTGTTCCCTCTGGGTCCAGGGACATGTTCTGTCCATCAGCTCCGCCTCTGATTTTTCATCCAAAGCCCTTCCCTTGCCTTGGTTATTGGCTAACATTTTCCACCGGTCAGCAACATTGTTTACACAGCTGATTTAGTTAACCTCCTCTGCTCTGTAGGCACTCCAATTCTACCCCATCATCACTAGGACTGCTTATTTTACTTGGCAGAATCATTTCAGTAATATCACTTGATCATTTGATATCCCGTTATTCATTGATTTGTTCAAGTAGACGCCAATAATGTTTGCATTTGACCCTATCACATTTCAGTGTAGCCCAATGGCATCTGCTTGCTCCAGGAATATGAAGAGCCTCAAACCATTCGCTCAGGGTCTTGACGAAGAAGTCTGACCATCTTGTAAGTGGGTGAACACCACGTGATCTTTTGACATACCATGGGATGCAGTCAGTAATGACTCTAGTCCAGCGGTCATCTCTAAATCGCATTACATGTCCAGCCCATCTGATTTTCAACACCTCGGCAAACAAGACAGTGTCCCTGACTCTGGATTGTTGACGGAGGTCGAACTCCAGATTCCTCTCTCACTTGGAGTGAGGCGTGATATTCCAAGCATAGCCCCTTTCAATTCCTCTTTGGGAGACCCGAATAGAATTCTCATACTGCTTTTGTAGGGTCCAGGTCTCTGAGGTGTATGTTAATGCAGGCAGATCAGTGGAGTCAAAGAGATGTTCCCGGAGCAGGAGGGTCTTTGTCCTTTTTTAGTTATTTCTTCAATGCTCTTGAAGGCTTTCCACACCGCTCTCTTCCTCCTGCGCAACTCCGGTTTTAGGTCATTCATCATGTTGACTTCTCGACCTAGGTACACAGAACTGCTGCATTCAGAAATGTTTGTTCCATTGAGAGTGAATGGGGCCTCTGGAACTACTTCATTTTTCATGAACATAGTTTTGTTGAGATTCAGCTGTAGACTTACCTTTCCACATTCTCGGTTGAAGTCAGTCAGCATTTGTGCCGCTTTGGCTAATGTTTGGTGTTATTAGAACAATGTCATCAGCAAAGCGGAGGTGGTTAGTTGCTGACTGTCTATCTTCACTCCCATTCCCATTCTAATTGTCACATGACATTCTCGAGAGTGGCACTGAAGTTTCCGGTAAATGGTATCACCCTGTAGAATTCCTCTTTTACATCAATGATCACTTCCTTGTAGAATGGTGAGATCCTGGTGGTGAATCCGTAATACAGTTCACGAAGGATCTTGATGTATTGGGTTTGAATGCCCTGTTTGGCTAATATATTATAACCAAATTAGATAGGAGATCCATCATCATGTTGAAGATCAATTCCAGTAAATAAAACAAACCAGACACCAAATGGTTCTATTGTTATTATAGGAGAGAATAAACTTAGAAGGTCTCAGGAAATTCTATCAGATCCTATTCTACAGCTGGGTGATAGATATGCCAAAGGCCCTTGTTATCCTGTCTTTCCTGGTGGCAATAACTAGCTTTCTGAGCTGTACAGGTGAGAATAGCACCAGTTCTAAAGTCACCTTGGAATCCATTGTATTCCGCTGGCGCTGAAATTCCACCACTAGTTAATAGCTGCTCATTCTTTCTACTTCCATTCCCATGTAAAACACAGTTATGAAAGATTCCTAAGGAGTCTCACAAATTTTGCATAGATGAGCATAAAATGCTGACTCAAAGAAGTTTACAAAAAGAAACTTTGTTTTAAGCTTACTTAAAACAAAGTATTTTTGTTTTAAAGGGAAGGAATTATTTCTTCTTTTAAATTAAAACTTGATAGTCTTAAGGGTTCTTGGTAGAAAACACAATAGTTTAACAAGAAACTTTTCAAAGTTACACATATTACATATATATGTATATTTATCAGCCATCTATTTCAAGCCCAGAGCCTCTCAAGAAGCTAGAGAAACCCCCCACACCATGAGGGCGACCATTTTCAGTATCCAGACGCCACAGCTTGTCAGAGTTCCACCCAGACTAAGAGCTGATCTTCCCCGTTTCATGGGGCTGCAAAAAGGTTCATCAATACATGCATGAGATGTGAGGCTACTAAAAAATTATCCCATCCGCACAGCAGAGCCTGACAAGCTACCTGTGTCATATTTGATATGCCAAAACCAGTAACAATTATAGACCTCATTCCCAACACCTGAAGGAATGGTTTGAGACTCTTCATGTTCCTAGAGGGAGCAGTTGCACTTGAGCTACACTAGCATGTGACAGGACGTATGGAGATGTTACTGGTGCCAGTTAGAACAAATCGATGAACAACAGGAAGGCAAGTGACAAAAGTGATACAAGTATATTTGTATTTAGCATATCACACGTTCTGGCAAGAACTTTGTCACTGATATGTTTTGTAAGCTTTGTCACTGAACTTTGTCAATGATACGTTTTGTAAAATGTCTTGTTTTGCACTTCCATTTCCAGGAGAATCACGATCACGATCTTCCCGTTAATCATCTATTTGCTAGAGCGGGCACCAGTAATAAATATCTCCATATGTCCTGTCTCATGCCAGTAGAGTAAAGGGCATCGGCTTGCTACAGGAACATAAAGAGAGAGCTCTCAAACCATTATATTAGGTCATGGGAATGACCTAATATAATTGTTACTGGCATTTGGCATGTCAAATACAACACGAGCAACTACTTAGCTAGGCTTGCCCTGGGAGGCATATTATTTAAACACCTCCAAATAAAGCATTTATTGATGAACCACGCGGCCGCTTGCAGCCGCCGAGCAGGCTGTGATGGGCTGGTCGGCTGGGTGGAGTTCTGAAGAGAGGGAAGTCCCGGATGTGGAAAATGGCGGCACCCATGGAGTGGGTGGGGGGGTTGTTTGGCTTGTTGTGAGGTTCTGCCGGGTGGTGGGCCAAGGCTAGAACCCACCATGCCCCCTAACTGCCTCATGAACAGCTGGGCACAGGGAAGAGCAAGGAACCTCTGCCCCATGTCTAAGAGTCTCTGGACCAGCATACCTGGGCCGGATTGAGAGAAGAAACTGCTGCAGGGGTAGGGTGTCGATGATCCGGGCTGTGATGGGCTGGTCGGCTGGGTGGAGTTCTGAAGAGAGGGAAGTCCGGATGTGGAAAATGGTGGGCTCTAGCCTTGGCCCACCACCCCAGGCAGAACCTCACAACAAGCCAGGCGACCCCCACCCACTCCATGGGCGCCGCCGCCATTTTCCAGGAGAATAAAAGTAATAATTAGCGTTATGTTAACATCACCAGAATTTTGAGGACCAAATAGATTATTGCATGTAGTAACGCATTCTGGGGTCTAAAAAAGGATGAGCCAGCGCCTCCATAATCCCCCCACACTGTGAAATGCATTGCCTCTGAGGGAGGAAGATGGGTCTCAGGGTTTGGAGATTGAACGACATGGAGTAACAGAGTAATAGAATAGAAACTCCCTATCTGTCTGTCACCCCTCCAGTTCCAGAAAGTAGGTTCTGCACATAATGCCCTGCAATATGGACTTTCTAATTCCCCTTTTATTTGATCTTTGTTTCTTTGCTTTCAGTGTCATTAATAAAACCTAGAGTTTAACCCGATGCGAAGGAGGAACGCTCTGCATCTGAGCTGAATTCAGGCTTCTTTTCCTTAGATGGAGATTGGCGGGGCTGGAGTGATGATGGCACAAAAGGAGAGGCATTTGCCTTGCCCACAGCTGACCAGGGTTCCCTGGCACCCACATGGTCCCCAGAGGCCACCAGGAGAGACCTGACTGACTCAGGGGAGTTCAGTCAGGAGCAAGCCCTGAGCATAGTCAGGCATGGCTTTAAAACAAAAAATCAGAGATTGAATCCCAGACAGGAAGCTTTGGACAATGTATTTTACCAGAGCTTCATAGACATCATTAATCTCCCCCCCTCTCTCTCTCTCTCTCTCTCTCTCTCTCTCTCTCTCTCCTCTTTCCTCTTATGTCTCGCTTTATAATTTTTTTGTCTTTTGGGGTCATACACAGCAATGCTCAGGGATTACTCCTAGCTCTCACTCAGGAATTACTCCTGGCAGTGCTGGGGAGGAGGGGCATATGGGATGCCAGGGATCAAACCCGGGTCAGCCGCATGCAAGAGCAAATGCCCTCCCGGCTATGCTATTTCTCTTCCTCCTCCCCTCTATCACATTCTCAAAACTATTTCCAAACAATTGTTTGAAAAAAAAGGCCATGTCCAGCATGGGAAATTTGATAGTATGCTTTAAAAATAGTATATGGACAATTTCTGGTCAATCTCAACATAGGCAAAGTGGAGCAAGCACAGAGCAATGTGTAGCCAACATGGAACTGGTTTCTGTCCCATGTGCAGAAAATAATAAATTCTGGAGTAGTGATTTCCATTCGCTAATAAAGAATTCTTACTTGGAGTGAGGACATTCTAAAGATGAGGGAGAAGAAATCATAATGTTCAGAAAATGCTACATCAGGTTTGACCCCAGCATATGTTCCCTAGAGCCCCACCAAGAGTAATTCCTGAGTGCAGAGCCAGGAGTAACCCCTGAGCATTGCCAGGTGTGACCCAAAATAAAGCAAAAATTTTTAAAAAAGGAAGAAACTGCCAGGATCCTCTTCAAATATGTTTACCCCAGGCCATGGAAAAGTAACAGGGCCTTATCCCAATAGCCGGTGTCTAATCGCAAAAGCTGTGTCTCCTGTGGAGTTCTTGTAATCAGTGTATCTTTCTCCCCTATGGTCTCCCAGCCAGTGTTTATATAATTACTGTCGCCAATGTAGGTGTTTGACACTTTAATAACATCTTATTGCACTTTAAGGAAAACACACCCTCTGCACACTGTTCTTCCGGCTGGGTGTAGAGCTCTTCGCAACAGATGTTCATGGCCTTACGAAAAGGCCTCTAGAATGCTGGGCTCAGAAGGAGCTTGGAGTCCAGCCCCAACTCTGTCATCTGGTGTTGGTGCTCGGTTACAACACTCTCATCACCAAATACTTTATTATTTTAATTTTTATTTTTTGGTTTTAATTATTCCCATGAATACTTCAGGGCTCTCAGTATAGAAATCCAGACTTAGAATTGCTATTTTGTTTTCCTCCAAAACATAGGATTTTTTTTCATAGTCTGATTTTTAGAGTGTCAGGAATTTGTCCTCAAGCAAGCATACAAAAATCTCCTGAAGCTTGATCACTGATGACAATACAAATACCTATAATATATAGTATACTTATGAAATATATAAATATGCGTAAATAAACATATTAAGTGTATTTATAGCTACACGGGGCAGAGCTGCTACCAGCTCTCCTGTGCTTGGCTCATTATGAGGGTGTTCGGGAGGGAAAGCTGGTTCTAGCCCTGGCCCATCATCCCAATAGAACCCTCACAAGAAGCCAGAAGAACCCCTGTACCATGAGGGCAGCCATCTTCAACATCCAGACTCCACAGCTTGTCAAAGCTCCACCCGAAGAGAAAACTGAACTCTCCCTGTTGCACGCCGCCACTTTGCGGCTGCATGGTTCATCAGTAAATCAGAGTATCCCACCCACACAGCAGAGACTGGCAAGCTACCAGTGTCGTATCTGATATAACAAAACAGTAACAATTGGTATCTGAT
Organism: Cryptotis parvus; assembly: GCA_021461705.1. NCBI lineage: Eukaryota > Metazoa > Chordata > Mammalia > Eulipotyphla > Soricidae > Cryptotis > Cryptotis parvus. The sequence continues at coordinate 44,244 of JAJIBD010025119.1, forward strand.
ATGACAAAATAGTAACAATTTAGACCCCATTCCCATGACTTGAAGGTGGGGTCTGAGGCTCTTCGTGTTCCTGGAGTGAGCAGATGCCCTTGGGCTACACTAGCATGCGACAGGGACATATAGCACCGTTACTGGTGGCCACTCAAGCAAATCAATGAACAACAGGAATACAAGTGATACAAGTGATAAGTGTATTTATAATATATGTGTGTATATTATAAATGCCTGGCATGCTATTAGCCCAATAAGTTGGTATTAAATGAATTTGTCAAATCTGTAGACTCACACCCCTTTTCTGCCTTTATTCCATTCAATTACATGCCTTCCTTAGGTCTCTATTCTTTGGATACAGAACCATTCATATTCATGAGACCTGAAAAGAAACCTAAAATTGTGGTTGTTTCCAGGAGGATGATTTTGTCTTTCAATATCTAAGTCTCTGACCTTCTCATCTTTCACTGCCAGGTATCCTCTTCTCTAGCAGCAGTAGGAACCAGACTCTTGGGAACTGTGTGGAGATGCTGCTTTGTTGTTGGGTTTTGGTCTTTCTGACTGGAATAAGACATCCAGTTATAGCTTCCCATGATGAGTCCTCACAGTTTTATAAGTACAGTTTTATTGGAATTTCACCACACCCATGGCTTTGCCTATCATCCAAGGTAGCTCTGGTCCCACAGCGACAAGCAGGGAGTTAGTCAGGGAGGGCGACTTGCAGAACCTAGGACAGTTAGTGATTGGCCTTTAAAGGCCCTTGTGCTAGAGTGCAGGCGACCTGGGCAGTGAATGATAAGAACATGCATTCTTCAAACTTTGCCTCAGGTTTCTCCGTATCTCAAAATTAGGCTTTCTGTGATTTCAGGGTACACAGGCCAGCTCTTCTAAGTCCTAGTAGAACATAGAATATCTTCTATTCTTTCACTGGTAACTAATCAACTTTTTGCTGGCAATGACAGTAATAATAATGGTAACAACTGCTTGACTTTTGTGTATTTTGGATGAAGAGGGTAATCTGTCCTGGGATTGGTCAGGTAAAAATTGCATTCGGGGACCGGAGCAATAGTCCAGTGGGTAGGGTGTTTGCCTTACATGCAGCTTTCCCGGGTTGGATCCCCTGGCATCCCATATTGTCCCCACGCAGTGCCAGGAGTGATTCCTGAGCACAGAGCCAGGAATAACCCCTGAGCATCACTGGGTGTGACCCAAAAAGCAAAAACAAAAAATTGCATTCCACCCAATCCATGGTGGTCTTTGCTCAGATAGGACTTGTGAACATCACCAAGGAAGTGAATTTGTGCCTGACTTTCCCAGAAGTGATTGAATTATAGTATAAAGGGGTATGAGGGAGACAAGAACTGACAATGTAATTTCTAGAAATCATCCTTTCTCTGAATGCCTGTGTGCATCCACATTTCCTTGGAGAAGCAGCAAAGCGTGGCTTCCTGTGAACCCCACCCCTCAGAAAGTGGCTGGAAAACTTGGGGACCCAGGGGTTGGCAAAGAAGATCCATGGCAAGATGGAGGTATTTGGCTCAGTGCACCTCTGCCCAAATAAGCCTCTCATCTTGGCAAAAAAATCTATATCTATAGCTGTATCTATATCTATATGAACATGAGACAGAGCAGCACCTTGTACTCCCTACAAACCTCAATGAGCTTGGTTACCTGTGGATATGGTCGACTGTGCTGAATCCTTTTCAGAAGCCAGCTTGCTCGCATGGTTGTCCTTCATCTAATGTTCTGCCAATTCTGTTCAGGATGACTCGAATGAAAGGCTTGTAGATGATGGACAACAGGCAGATGGGGTGATAGTTGCCAATGTTGTGAATGTCTCCCTTCTTAAACAGTAGAACTGTCCTGCTGGTTTTCCATTGGGGAGGGCACCTTGCATTCAGACAGATAGTATGTGATTCTGTTTCTGTTGAGACCCGAAGGGTTCATCAAAGTCCTAGCCAAACAGGGCATTCAAACCCAATACATCAAGATCCTTCCTGAGCTGTATTAAGGATTCACCACCAGGATCTCACCATTTTACAAGGAAGTGATCATTGATGTAAAAAGAGTGGTTCTACAGGGTGATACCATTTCACCGAAACTCTTCAGCGCCACCCTCGAGAACATCATGCGACAGTTAGAATGGGAAGGAATGGGAGTGAAGATAGTCAGCAACTACACCATCTCCGCTTCGCTGATGACATTGTTCTAATACACCAAACATTAGCGAAGCAGCACAAATGCTGGCTGACTTTGACCGAGAATGTGGAAAGATAGGTCTACAGCTGAATCTCAACAAAACTATGTTCATGAAAAATGAACTAGTTCCAGAGGCTCCATTCACTCTCAATGGAACAAACATCTCTGAATGCAGCAGTTATGTGTACCTAGGTCGAGAAGTCAACATGATGAATGACCTAAAACCTGAGCTGTGCGGGGGAGGAAGAGAGCGGCATGGGATGCCTTCAAGAGTATTGAAGAAATAGCTAAAAGGACAAAGAACCTCTGGCTCTGGGCACATCTCTTTGACTCCACCATTCTCCTTGCATTAACATATGCCTCAGAGACCTGGGCCCTATGAAAGCAGGATGAGAATGCTATTCGGGTCGCCCAAAGAGGAATTGAAAGGGCTATGCTTGGAATATCATGTCTCACTCAAGTGAGAGAAGAAATCCGGAGTTCCGACCTCCATCACCATTCCAGAGTCAGGGAAGCTGTCTCGTTTTCCAAGGCATCGAAAATCAGATGGGCTGGACATGTAATGCGATTTGGAGATGACCACTGGACTAGAGCAGTTACCGACTGGATCCCACAGGATGTCAAAAGATCACATGGCCGCCCACCTACAAGATGGTCAGACTTCTTTGTCAAGACCCTGAACGAAAGGTTTGAGGCTCTTTGTATTCCTGAAGCAACCAGATGCCATTGGGCTACACTGGCACGTAATAGGATCCAATGGAAATGTTACTGGCACCCCCTCGAGCAAATCGATGAATAACGGGATGTCAAGTGATCAAGTGAAGTGATCTATATATGAATAAAAAAATGAAATGTGTCCTCTTGCTCCAGATGAGATTTCGAGCCAGCAGGATAGAACATGGCAGCTTTGTGAGTTTCTGACTGAGAAAGAGTTTGAGGTCCAGCTCTGAGATGGGAAAAGGGTTTAGCCAAAGGAGCCAGCCTCTCACCCAAGCCAATAGTCCTGATCTGCTATGCCTGTATTTGTGATACACCGGTGGCCATCTGCTTTGAAACTGCAGGCTTAGAGTGTCAGCTCCAAGGTCACATAGCTTGATAAGCGGCGGGCAAGAGAGTAGGCACCAAAGATTTGATTTCTTCAAATGTTAAGGGTGAGGGTCTAGAGTGATAGATAGTATAGAAGGAAGGGTGTTTGCCTCATGCTGCCAACCCATGTTCCACCCCATGTCCCATATGGTCCTCTGAACACTCCCAGGAGTAAGCCCTGAGCTTCACCTGGTGTGACCCCAAAACAAACAAAACCAAAGAAAACACATGTTAAAGGCTAAATCCAGGGAGAGAGAGCATTTTTCAGGGAGTCACTTGTGTTCCCAACAATATCAGGAAATGAGTTCCTTTCTCCCTCTGAGGCTGGAAGGAGTGGATGAAAACTCACGAGTCCAGCGCAGTTCCAAGTTTTTTACTAATTACCAATAATAAAACAAGCTCTGCCACTACAATCCAAGATGATGGGATTCCCCTCAGAACTCCGACAATGCTCTCAGGCCCAAGTCTCCCACCAAAGTGGACTATGTACCTCAAGTAGGTCCCCTTATATATAAAAAAGTAATCCTATCTTCAGGGAGGGTAATGTCAACATAGATCAATGAATCAGCTTTTAGGTGTAGATGTAGGGTGGTTCCATCTAGGGTGGTGCTGTACTTGTTTCAGATCTAGACAAATAATTATGCCAGGGACTAGTCCCTTTCTCTGAGATTATCTCTTATGTCAAAACACTGGGAGAGAGAGACAGACAGACAGAGAGAGAGAGAGAGAGAGAGAGAGAGAGAGAGGGCTAATATAAAGAAATACATCTTAATGGATGTACATTCATGGGGGAGAAACACATCTTAATTTCATGGGCTTCATGCAATCTAGATGTTACCCACAGGGTCCTTCTTACTTATCATCTACACCAGGGTGATTCTGAGTGTCTTGTCCTCTGTATACTGAAAGGTCATGCCTCCCTTCTTGAAGGCAAACTAGTATTATCCCTCCTTTAATCTTAAATGACAGTCTCAACATAGTCAGGGTGGTGGTCTCCCGGTAAATTCTAACTGTCACACACTAGGACTAGTGGGCATTAAGAGGAATTGTGCCCAGTCTAGGAAACATTGAAATCATAGTGGAGATTATAATAATATTTAGGAAGTCATTAAATCAGAGTCAAAATTTCTCCTGTTACTGTCACATCCTCCATCAGTGTTTACACAGAAGAGGGATCTCATTAGCATGAACCCTGGCTTAAGGACATGTAAATAGCTTAAACTATTTCATTAGCATGAACCCTGGCTTAAGGACATGTAAATAGCTTAAACTGTCAGTAGCTTAAAAAGCAGATCACAAGCAAGTGAGGCCCATCACCCAGCAAGCGCCCTGGTTGAGCACTGTTCTAGCACCCTGGCAGAGCACTGTCCAAGCACCCTGGTGGAGCACTGTCCTAGCAACCTGGTGGAGCACTGTCCTAGCTCCCTGGTGGAGCACTCTCCTAGCACCCTTACAGAGCACTGTCCTAGCACCCTGGAGGAGCACTGTCCTAGTGCCCTGGCAGAGCACTGTCATAGCGCCCTGGTGAAGCACTGTCCTAGCACCTGGAGGAGCACTGTCCTAGCGCCCTGGTGGAGCACTGTCCTAGTGCCCTTACAGAGCACTGTCCTAGCACCCTGGTGGAGCACTGTCCTAGCACCCTGGTGGAGCACTGTCCTAGCACCCTGGCAGAGCACTGTCCTAGCGCCCCTGGTGGAGCACTGTCCTAGCGCCCTGGTGGAGCACTGTCCTAGCACCCTGGAGGAGCACTGTCCTAGCGCCCTGGCAGAGCACTGTCCTAGCGCCCTGTTGGAGCACTGTCCTAGCGCCCCTGTTGGAGCACTGTCCTAGCGCCCTGGCAGAGCACTGTCCTAGCGCCCCTGGCGGAGCACTGTCCTAGGCCCTGGCAGAGCACTGTCCTAGCGCCCTTACAGAGCACTGTCCTAGCACCCTGGTGGAGCACTGTCCTAGCACCCTGGAGGAGCACTGTCCTAGCACCCTGGTGGAGCACTGTCCTAGTGCCCTGGCAGAGCACTGTCCTAGCGCCCTGGCAGAGCACTGTCCTAGCACCCTGGTGGAGCACTCTCCTAGCACCCTTACAGAGAACTGTCCTAGCGCCCTGGCAGAGCACTGTCCTAGCACCCTGGTGGAGCACTCTCCTAGCACCCTTACAGAGCACTGTCCTAGCGCCCTAGCAGAGCACTGTCCTAGCACCCTGGTGGAGCACTCTCCTAGCACCCTTACAGAGCACTGTCCTAGCACCCTGGTGGAGCACTGTCCTAGCACCCTGGCGGAGCACTGTCCTAGCACCCTGGTGGAGCACTGTCCTAGCACCCTGGTGGAGCACTGTCCTAGTGCCCTGGCAGAGCACTGTCCTAGCACCCTGGTGGAGCACTGTCCTAGCGCCCTTGTGGAGCACTGTTCTAGCGCCCTGGCGGAGCACTGTCCTAGTGCCCTGGCGGAGCATTGTCCTACGCCCTGGCAGAGCACTGCCCTATCACCCTGGTGGAGCACTGTCCTAGCGCCCTGGCAGAGCACTGTCCTAGCGCCCTGGCAGAGCACTGTCCTAACACCCTGGCGGAGCACTGTCCTATCACCCTGGTGGAGCACTGTCCTAGCGCCGTGGCAGAGCACTGTCCTAGCGCCCTGGTGGAGCACTGTCCTAGTGCCCTGGTGGAGCACTGTCCTAGCGCCCTGGCGGAGCACTGTCCTAGTGCCCTGGTGAAGCACTGTCCTAGCACCCTGGAGGAGCACTGTCCTAGTGCCCTGGAGGAGCACTGTCCTAGCGCCCTGGTGGAGCACTGTCCTTGCGCCCTGGCAGAGCACTGTCCTAGTTTGTCTGAGGCTGCCCTGAGTTCTCATTCTTCTCTAATACCTCATGCCCTCATCCCACACTGCTCGGGGTGGTGTGTATTAAAAACTCAAAAAAAAAAAAAAACATAAAAAAAATTTTTAAGGAAAAAAAGGCCAAAATATACAAAATAAAAAGGTAAAAATTAAAGAAAGAAATAAAGTTTCCTGTAGTGCAAGTCCAGGAAAGAGACCAGCAGTTAAGGCAACTGTTTTGATTCCCAGACCCCAGTGGGTCTCAAGCATACCTGGAGACTGAGCACTACTCACCTGGAGTACCCCTGGGGTGGCCCAGCTACCCCCCACACTGCAGGGCTAAGCACAGTATCCTTGGGCCTTGCACTCTGTGGCTGAGAATGGCTGATGGGGCTCCTGTTCACAGCGTGAGAGCCCCCACACAGGACACACAGCCCCCAAAATGGTGCCCTAAGGGACTCTTTTGCAGCTGATTGGATTTCACGAGTGAGTGATGTCATTCCACCTCTGCCCTGGAGTTGTTCCATATAAAAATCACCTCTTCAAGGAAGTCCTCCTGCATGACCTCAGGCAGAAGGAATTTGTGCTGGATTAACCCCAGGAGTCAGCCTGCCCGGTTCTCCTCAAACCAGGGCTTCTTGGGGTGCATGGACCTGTGTACAGACATGTGAGACCCCTGGGTGGGCCGCATTGGGCACCTACCTCGTCAAGGGACAGGCTTCTCCAGGCCCTTCCCTGGGTACTGCTGGGTCATTCCTGCCAGGCCGACAGAATGCTGCAGGCAGCTAAATCATCAGGCGTCACTCAGCGCACCTCCCACCAGTTCTCCCCACTAAATGTGGTGAGGACACCCACAGACCCCCACTCTGCATCCCTGCAGAGCACTGTGAGCTGAACCACCACATGTGAGACTCTGCTGGGGCTGAGGGCACTGGAAGGCAGCAGCCTCAGAGCAACACCCACATGTTCTATCCCCCGAGGATAAGTATCTGAATCAAGGGTTTTATGACTCTTCTTCTCCCTAGGATTGAAATTTTTTTCTCTGTAGAAGAAATAAATGCAGACTGTCCCCCACGATCATTGTTACCACTTCCCAATACAGTGATCCCCCTTAACAAAGCCCACCAGGGGCCAGAGCGATAGCCCAGCGGGTAGGGCGTTTGCCTTGCACGCGGCTGGCCCGTGCTGGCCAGGGTTCGATCCCCGGCATCCCATATGGTCCCCCGAGCACTGCCAGGAGTAATTCCTGAGTGCAGAGCCAGGAGGAACCCCTGAGCATCGCCGGGTTGTGACCCAAAAACCAAAAAGCAAAAAAAAAAAAAAAAAAAACAAAGCCCACCAGTGTGCTAGGACCATGCCAGGACCATGCTTCCCAGGTCTGGTAACTCCTGGCACTCTGGACAGTAGCAACAGGAACCTGCATCTTGGGGAGAATCCCTGAGGTCCTGGTTGCCACAGTAGCCACTAGTCTCTTCAGACCTTTTATGGTCAGCGTGTGTTTGTTGGGGTTATGGAGGTGAGAATCGTGACTGCACTGTTTGGGGGTGATTCCCGGTCGCTTCTTGGGGAGCTGTGTATTGCGGGGACCCCTTCCAGGCCATGCTCTCAGCATTCTACCCAACCTGCTGTGTGGGTTTTGGGCACCTGGGATACATATAAAATATTCCCCAATTTCAAAGACTTTGTGCAGAAAGCAACAAGAAATGGAGAGCAGAACACCTTCATTCAGTTTATAGCAGTCCCCAGTCTGAGAATACTTGGGGCATAACACATCATGGACATGATTCAAGGGGGTTCTTGCATTTTCTAATGTGTTTAAGAGTACATAATCTCTGTGCTTCTCTTGGGAGGCCCATTCTAGTACGGGCATCTTGAGTTCAGGCGTCTTGAGCCTTCAGGCCAGTGGCAGCCCAGGGGCTGGATGTTACGGCTACAAGGCAGGAATGATAGGCTGGCTCTCCCATTTCGCAAGGGTTGTAAACTTAAACCCAAAACAAAGACATTATGTGGCAGAGATGACTCAGATGCGGCCTACAAATGTCTGAAATATTTGCTCTGGGCCTTTTCCAGAGAAGCTTTGCCAACACTTGTTCTAGATGAGAGAGTGCTGGGGCAGGCCTCAACTGCTGGAGCCTGGACTCCAGAGCCTGGACTTTGTCCCCTGAACACAGCACTCCACATACTTAGGACCCGGTGCTGGGGGCACTTCCCCAGCCTTGAGTTCAAACAGTGGTCACTTACAATGATGGCCAGTCACATTGCTGCATCAGCACAGTTGGTAAGGTCATGACACCCAGCTTCTGGAGGGACCAGCAGAGACACAATTCCTTGTCTTAAGTCACCTCATGAGCAAGTATTGGCTCAGGGCTAGAAAAACTTCTCCTGAACCTTCTGTGAAAGTGGGGGCCCCAGACACCCTTTCCTTGAGAATCCTTGTGCTCAGCCAGGCCACAGGCCGGCCTCTCATCTCATCAGCAGAGCTGTCCACTCACTCTCTGGGGCTTCAGTGCCTCACACTCCACCCAGAATGTGCAGGCCCTCTAGATGAGATGAAAATGTGGAAAAAACTGAAGCTCTTTGCACATGAGCTAAGAAACTACCTTAAGTCACAGGATCTGAGAACCACTATCCTCTGTAGGGCCCCAAAGCCCTCCATGGGCCCCGATTCTTGACATATAAAGGAAACCCGACTTCTGAGCAAAGTCGGCCTCACCGCAAGTGCTGCTTACACTTCTGGGTGTCACTTCCACACTCAGCCAGAGCGACCCCCCAGCTCTGAGCTGGCCGCACCCCCTGCACTTGGCTTACGGATGCCCCTAAACCCCAACAATTTACACACAGAGCCTGATTCCTACTGCAGTTTTCATTTAAGGGATCCGAGAATTGGACATGTGACTCATTTCTCCCCAAGGTCTTGCAACTAGCTAAGTCAGTACTTAAACTCAGACCCAGGATGGTCCATTCAAAGCCTTTACCCTTCCTGTTGCTCTCTGAAAGGCTACTCAGAAGCTCAGGAGCTCTGTGGCCCAGAACTCGAAGCACATGGTTGTTCTCAGTTCTTATTCAAATGACTTAGTTCTGTGCCCCAAACCCTGCCAGCATGGTGATAGGTGGTGAGGTTAAATAGGTGACTAATATCCAATAAAAACAAAGTGCCACCTATCTCAGTATCTAGAAGATTCCAAACCCATGGAACGCCAACCCTTTCCCTTGCTTCTTACTTGGGGAATGGTTTATTTTTCTGTCCTGTTTCTCTGTCCCCTTTGCCCTGCCTGCCCAATAATCCCAGTCTCATTCCCCCACCCCCCCAAAAAAAAAACAACCTACATATTGTGAAAAGGATTTCTTAAAACCACAGAAGTGATGTAACTCTGGGCCTGTTTTTCCTCTCTCTCACACATACACAAATATTGGACATGAGTGAGATTTTTAAAAATTAGTCTTCAAATGTGATGAAAAGAGTGTCCCTTTTACCAGAACAAAACAACTCCTAAAACTGAAGCCTCCTTCCTCGTATGGTTGATTTCCAAAGATGAAGAAATCTGTGCTGGGAGGAGAAGGGGGCCCAGCCCCCAAGGAAGGGCCCAGAGCTGGAATGGAGATGGATCAGGAAGACCTTGGCCGTGCTGAGAGAAGCTGGATACTCCCTGGGCTGGGGAGGCTGCAGTGGAAGATGTGGGCTGGGTTCTGCTGAACTGTGACTAAGATGGCTCGCAGTGCCCAGGGGAAGACAGGATAGTCACCAGGAAAGTGCCCATCAACTGCATCTTGCAGCTAATCACAGCCATCAACCACTTCAGAGTTAGCCCATGGCCAGAGGCCCTGACCCTCAGCATTGTTACCCTGAGCCCACAGAAATGAAGTTTAGAGTCAGTCCTACCACTAAGTTAAAAACTGGTCCTTCCAAATGGAAAGCAGACAGGACAGATGGGCAGGAGAGAGGCAGGTGGAGTCACTCATGAATCAGCTCATTTTCCCCAGTGCTAGACACCAGCTTTGCCTGCCACCGCCTCAACCACGCCCCACCAGAGCCCCTTCCTCCTTTCCCTCTGCTCTTGGAAGGACAGGGCTTTTATCCCCTATCCCAGAACTGGGGACATGGGGTCAGCCAATGGCAAAAGGGCCGAGTCCAAAGTTTCTAGACCCTGATTCCCTGAGAAAATAGTGAAAAAAAAATACATTTTCAATGTGCTCTGCCTCTTTAGTTGGCCTGTTCTTACTGTCATCAGCTTGAACTCATTAAGGACTTACAAAAAGTTTCACTAAATGCCTCAACAGCTTCCACTGGCCTGGTAAGGCTGACTTTTTGGCTCAGACCCCAAAGCCTGAATGTCCGACCCTCCCTGAATCCCCATCCACCCCTTCTCCACTCTGTGCTCCAGATACAGGGAACCACTCCCCTTTCCCTGAACTGATTCTATGTGTCACCCCCTAGTTAGCGCTTCAGCTGTGGTGCCCGGCAGCTTACTTGCCGGTTCATCTCTGTAGTGCTTTTGCCTGCCCTGAATTCAACACATCAGTGGTTCCCACTCTGCCCACCAGCTCTCAGAGTGCCACCATCTCTCACAGTCACTTCTCACTTTCCCCCACCCTCCACCACTTCCAGCCTCCAGCAATCACTGCTCTTCTCTGTGGCTTTCTTCGGTGGATCGTTCAGGGCAGCAGAATTGTTGGCTTGTGTTCCAATGTCTTTCCCTTTTCATACTTTCAAGGCTTGTCCACATCGTAGAACATACCAGTATTTCTCCTCTCTTTTTCCTGTCTAGCAATAAATATTTCATGATCTGGACTAGTTACATTCTGTTTCTCCATTCCTCAGTTTGTGAATATTGAGTTGTTTCCACTTTGTGGGGAGGATAAATAAGGCCCCCCACCAAAACTTGTTTACAAGTGACTGGGTGAATCTTTTTTTTTTTTTTTTGGTATCTTGGGTACCAAGGAGTGGAATTTCTGGGCTACAGCACAAACAGATGGTTTGGGCTCTGGATGGTTGATGGTCTGACATAGACAAAGACTGGGTCCCCTGGGATGAATCCAGAGCCACGGCAGAGCCTGGCAAGCTACCCATGGTGTATTAGATATGCTAAAAACAGTAATAATAATAATGGACCTCATTCCCAACTAATGGAGACATTACTGGCGCCCGCTGGAGCAAATTGATGAACAATGGGAAAAACAAATGACAAGTATCAAGTGACAGTGCAAACATTTGGAGCCACCAGGCTCTTTCTGATCTAACCTCAGCCTAGCTTTTTTGGGTTACACCCATTGACACTCACTGGCTCTTTCCTCAGGACTTACTCCTGGTGGTGCTCAGGGGACCATATGGGATGCCGGGGATAGAACCGGGTTGACTACGTGCAAGGCAAATGTCCTACCCACTGTGCTGTCATTCCTGCCCCAACCAGTTTCATTCTTTAAGCTGCGGCCAAAGGTCATTTTCTGGCTATGAATTCCCACCCTATCTATTTCCTCCTAAGTCCAGCGCTCCCATCAAGAGTGGTGTTTCCTGTCATTGCTGTAGCCTATTCAGCAGTGGACTGTGCCTGGTCATTTGATGGATGCCTGTCTTGTCTCTCCGGCTGGAGTCAGTTGGTTCCCAAGGTCATCACAAAGTCCCCAAAACTCATGCTAAGACCCTTCAACTGCTTTCGAGTATGTGGTTCCAGGGTATTCTAGGGCATTCAGCCCTTCTCTCTAGTTTCCACTTGTACTTGTTTATCTGAGAGCGCAGGTAGAGTGTCACCCCTCTGGGGTCATGTCCCAGTGATGCAATCCACCTTTCTCCAAATTACTTAGGTCTGATTCCCTTTTATTCCCCGTCCTGGAGACTCTGCCCTGCAGCCCTGCTGACAAGGCCAATGTGTACTGCTGTCTACCCACACCTTATTTTATAAAAGCCTCACGCACTGGCCTTCTCTCATTGATCTTCCCTTTTCCCTCCACATGAAGAAAATAACTGGGCCATACACTGCCTCCTTCCTTAGGGATGAAAAGCCACATTCAATAAATGGTCAGATTCCTTTGTTCCCAGCTGGGGTCCTCCGATTCCTGGTGCTACCCCTGTCCTGTCCATCCTGTATGGGAGACCAGCCATGTTCTTTTGTTTATTGTGATGCCTGTTTCCTCACTACAGTGGCCAGAGCTGACCTGTGAAGACCCACAGCTGAAATTTCTTCTCTCCTGCTCTGTAAGAATAAGGTTGCTGCATCTTGCCCATCCGTAATCTCCACCTCTCATTACCGCGTGATCCCAGATCAGGCTGGCTCCATAGCATTGGTCCCTATCGCTGAGCCTATGGTAGAATCTTAAGTTCTTTCTTTGCTCTTTTTTTGGGGGTGTCTCCCAAGCAGCACTCAGAGAGCCCTGATGTCACTCCTGGCAAATTTTGATGGATGTATTGGAAGGCTCCATGCTTGAGTCTGGCCATGCAGTCAGTGACAGGCCTAATGATACAGGAGCCTTGAGGGCTACTTCGGTGCAGTTTGGAACCTAACCAAGGCCTGGCATGTGCAAGGCTACCTCTAGTTCCAGTGACCTGCCTAGCTGATTGAACCCACGGTGGCCCAGTGAACATTTGCAAGCCTAGATTTTCCTATCTCTGTGTGGCAGAAAAGGGAGACACTGGGTGGGATGTGAGGGCAGAGTGGAGGGACAGGCAACATCTTTGGCCACTAACCAGGGGCATCTGGGTAGCCTCAGTCCACCAGGGAGGCTGCAGACTCAGAGCCACAAGGACACAGCCCCTCCCTCCACCCCACAGCCCAGCTGAGCCGCACTGCCCTGGGCAGTCCCTGGAGAGCTGGAGAGTTGGCTATTGACAGGCATATTGACTTTCAAAACCGCAGCGCAGTGCCGCAGGGCACTCTTTGACTCCAATTTCCCTTTTCAGCCTCCTATGCTGCAAAAGTTCAGAGGGAAGATCCTGAAAGCCAGGCGCTCTGTCCTGCTTGAGTGGCTAATGAGGAGGGGCCATGGCTCAAAAAGGGGAGGCATGAAAGAGACAATGCTGGCAGCTAACATGTGGGGGAGCCAATGCCAGGCCGACTTCAACCCACACCATAGGCAGACCGTGGAATTCTCACAGCAAGGCTGAGCACCAGGTGTCCTCCAGGCAGGAAGGAAGTTAAGTTTTAGAGGGACCGTGGGTTATCTCTATTGGCCCAAAGTTACCTCTGTCAGAGTCAGACATGAGATGGGGATCACATTGGTGGTATCCTTCCACAGGGATCTGCTGCCCATGGACGTGGGTGCAGTGCGGAGAGTGTTTGTACCTGACACACACAGGAGAGAGACGCCTCTTTTCCTCATGGTGAAGGGTAGAGAAGGGGTGCAAAAGAGGTGGCTCCTCCTCCAGGCTCCAATAGTGAGCTACAGAGCCAGGTCTTTCAGCCCTGAGTATTCCCAGACCTGCCCCCAACTCCATTTCTGGGAGCCTAGTATTGTGTGATGCCTTGGGCCTGTCTCTCTATAGCTGGGCAGCTGGGAATCCTGGACTGCTGTTAGTGTGACCTTCCTGAGCCTCAAGGAACAGGTCACCCATCTCGGGACTTGTCTGAGGGTCTCATCCCAAACAAGTCAGTGTCCTACAATCACTTACTCTTCTGCTTCCTGTCCCCTTGCCCTCCTGCTTCAGAAAGGGAACGCTGACAACACCAGATAAGTTCAGGTAAATCCAGCCTGAGGGGTCACTTGCAGGATGAAGGCTACAAGGGGACTCTCAAACTTACTTTGGTCTCTCCAGAATAGTGGTTAGTAACGACACGCTCCTGTAACATGCTCAAAGCAAGGTAGCTGCAGTCAGATATCAGATATTGAAAAAAAGAGCCCCAGTATGGTGGAGAGCTACCAGCTCATGTGTGTGACTGTGCAAGTGTATGTGTGACTGAGTGTGTTAGTGCATGTGTGTGTGAGATTGAATATGTGAGTGTATGTGACAGGGTGTGTGTGACTGTGTGACACTGTGTTGTGTGTATATTGTGTATGACTGTGTGAGTGTGACTTGTGTGGCTGTGTGTGTGACTGAGCGTGTGAGTGTGTGTGTGTGTCTGTGTCTGTGTGTGACGCTGAGATGCTCGGGCACCTACTGATTCAGGTGCCTCCATTGGCTCCTCTGCGGGCGCCAGCTCCCTGCCGCGGTGCTGTCCCTGTCGGCAGCTTCAGCTGCTTCCCTGATAACAGTGTTATTCTCTTTGGTCTTCTGGGAGTCTCACCAGCATCATTAATCAAAGCCCCGTGTTGCTTACTCGCACTGAAGTATCCTCACCGCCTCATCAATCATAAAAGCAGCAAAGGGTGTGCTTGGGTTTCTAAGGAAAGCTCGAGACAGCAAGGAAAGGGGGAAGAAAGGCACATGGGGGTGGGAAGGGAGCTTAATTATCAGCCAGTCCTCGGCCCGTCACTCACGCGGGAAGCCTCGCTACAGCTTTATTTGGCTTGTGTCTCTTTTTAAATCCTAGTAAACAGCCGTTAAGCCGAAAACCCTCATTGCTCGGCCCGGGGAGCCCCACTGGTTTTCAAGCTATTATTTTAATAAGGCCTATTTTACAATTAAGGCACCATGGGCTTTAAATTACATATAAAATAAAATGTGGAAATTGAAGCATTAAGTGTGTGACTGCCGTTAGAGAAACAGCAGCCGCTCTTTATGGTAAAACACTGTCTGGAGTGAAAGGCACAGAACAGAAGGCCGGGGTTCTGCTCTGCAGTGAAAATAGGATGTGTGTGTGTGGCGCGCACGTTCTCTCCCCTCACACACACAAAGGCTGGGGGCTCTCGCCCACATGCGACTGATCATCCCAGCCGGGGGGCCTCTGCTGTGTGCTCCTGCTTGAGCCCTTGAGACTGCCGTGCCTGGGGAAGGAAGTCAGGCCAGCGTGGCCTCCTCTCCTCAAGTTCCTGGTGGGGGGGGTGCCAGGATAACACAGAAAAGGGCCGCACGGGAGTCACTGTCCATTCTGTGCTGGTCAGAATAGAGCCAGACTCAAGGCCTGTGGTCCTTGTGCCAAACCTCTAGGTTGTAATCACTCTGACCCCAGGCCTAGCCATTTGTTTTATCAACGAATTTTGTTTCACTTCCAAGTGGCACGGGGCAATCTGTGGGCAAGTGGGCAAGATCTTGGCCTTTGTAGTGCCTGATCCGGTAAGAGAGACACGGTGAAAGAGAGGCAAGGGCAAGGATCTGTGCCCCTGGTATAGCCAGGGAGGGGAGGAGGCAGACAGAGGAACAGAGAGCAGGAGAGACATTCCCACGCATTAGGGAGTGAGTGGTGTGTGTGTGTGTGTGTGTGTGTGTGTGTGTGTGGCGTGTATGTGCTATGGTGTTTATGGGGGGGTTGTGGGTAGTGTGGTGTGTATGTGGTGTGGTATGGGGTATGTGTATTGTGTGGTGAGTGTGTGGTGTTTATGTGTGTGGTGTCTTTGTGGGGGTTGGGGTGGTGTGTATGGTGTGGAGTATGTGTGTGTGTAGTGAGAGTGTGTGATGTGTATGTTCTGTGGTGTTTTTGTGTGGGGTGTATGTGTGGCGTGTATGGTATTGTGTGGGGTATGTGTGTGAGGTGATGTGTGTGGGTGTATGTTCTGTGGTGTGGGGTATGTGTGGTGTGCTGTGGGTATGTGTGTGGTGTGCGGGATGGTGTGTGTGGTGAGTGTGTGGTGTGTATGTGGTATGGTGTGTGGTGTGGGGGAATATGATTAGTGTGTATGTGCTGTGGTGTGTATATGTGTGTGGTGAGTGTGTGGTGTATATGTGGTGTGGCGCAGGGTATGTGTGTGTGGTGAATGTGTGTGATGTGTATGTGGTGTAGTGCGGGTTATGTGTGTGGTGAGTATGTGATTGTGATGTGTATGTGCTGTGGTGTGTATGTGCTGTTGTATGGGATATGTGTGGTGTATGTGGTGTGGGGTGGGGTATGTGTGTGGTGAGTGCGTGTGGTGTGTATGTGGTATGGTGGGGTATATGTGTGGTGTGTGTATGTGGTGTGTGTATGTGGTATGTATGGGGTGTGGTGGGAGTATGTGTGTGGTGTGTGGTGTGTCTTGCTGTGGTGTTTTTGTGTGGGGTGTGTATGTGTGGTATGGTGTGGGGTATGTGTGTGTGTGGTGAGTGTGTGTGGTGTATATGTGGTGTGGTTTGCTATTATATATATGTGGGGTGTGTGTGTGGTGTGGTTTGGGGTAAGTGTGTGGTGTGTGTATGTAGTGTGGTGTGTGGTGTGTATATGTGGTGTGGTGTGTGGTAAGTGTGTGGTGTGTGAATGTAGTGTGGTGTGGGGTGTGGTGTGTGTATGGTGTGTATGTGGTGAGTGTGGGATATGTGTATGGTGTGTGTGTGTGTGTGTGGTGTGTGCATGTGCTGTGTTTCAGCCACCTTCTCCTGTGGCCTTCCCAGGGTTGGCAGTGCAGTCCCTGGGGTTTGAAAAAGGTTCGCAGGACCCTCCCTTGATCATGAGATGCGCTGCTTCTGTCAGCCACTGAGGATGCTCAAGCTCCTTTGTACAGAGTCTACAACACTTAGTGTTTGCCCCAAAGAAAGGGTTTCCTGAGCGCCTGTGAAATGTGTGACACATGGCTGTCTTGGCCAATATTGCAGGTGACTTGGGTCACGTGGGGAGCAAGGGTGACCTTGGCTGGAGAGATGGGGAGAGCCTCTCACCCCACTTGGTGACTCTGGGAAGAGGCTGGGGGGTGGTTGGCCTGGTTACACGGGTTGTGAGCCCCTGCACAGCATGGACAGAATCTCACCCGCCCCACTCCGAGGCAGCCACCAAGCAGCACCAGAGCTCCCCTTTGTCTTCAAGGGGCTCTTCAAGCCGGTCCCCAGCATCTGAGTTCTGGGACTCCATGGCCTCAGGAGAAGCAAGAAATGGCTCTTTGCAGTGCAAGGAATCAGTGCCTGCCTGGGCCCATGGGCCAGGCTCTTCATTTGCCCCTCAGAAAAGTTTCTAGAGGAGTTGGAAAGGAAAGGAAGGTCCCATTATTAGGGAAATGGGGGGGTGGGCGGAAAGAGAAAGAAATTCACATGCAGAGAAGGTGGGCTTCCCACAGGGGGGGAAAACCCAGTGGACACAGTGGAGATGTGGGCAGCCCGTCTGGCGAGGTGCCCTGCCAGCCCCTGCAGGATTAGTTTCAGAGACTTTCTCTAAACTGATCCCATCTTGTGTTTTCTCTGTAGATAGGAATTGGTGCCTAGGGGTGTGGTCAGAACACCTGGGATGGTCTTCATTCAAGGCCTCCACACAGCCCTTGTCTCTGCTAGGCTTTCTCTTCCCCTGGGAGCTGGGGGTCCAGCCTGTGCTGGCCAGTGAGTGTATTAGGGTCTAATGGTCATGCTTTTGGTTGGCTTCTTTCATCCACATCTTGGCTTTGTTACTTCTGAAAACCCACTGACAATATTCACCAGCCCCTACCACAGCAGAAGCCCCACCACCCCACAGGTGGTGACTGGAGACTGGTTGGGGTCCATCAGACCAGGAGCCTGGTAGCATGTCCTCTTCCTACCCCAGAACCCTCCTCTCCCTGGAACGGGGGTGTGGCCCGTCCTGTCACAGACCCCGGTTCTTTCCCTTCTTCTCTGGAGTTCACCTCCTGAGAGATCCAGAGGCAAATTCATTAACCTGTGATTCATTGAGCTGTGGCATCATGGCAAGTGACCAGCAGCCAGTGCTGGATGTGTCCTGGCAACTGGGACAGCCATCTGAAGAAGGGGAGAGGCCCTTGCGAGAAGCTGTTCCTGGAGCCGCTGGCATAGCTGCACCAGAAAGCACCAGTGGACAGGGCTGTCTGGGGCCTTCACAGGCTCACAGCAGCCCTTCTCTGTCTTGGCCCCTCTGTCTGGCAGGAGGACTCCAGGCAGGTAGAGATGACTGTTGAGCTGCCAGTCCACGCTCCATAGAACGCATCTCCCACGTCCTAAATGTTGGCTTTCTCAACCCGCAGCCCCTGTGCTTCCCAGAGAAGAAATGATATCTCTGCATGGGAAGCTTCTGGGCTTTAAGGTTCCTTCTCCCCAGCAGAGGAGAACCGAGCTCTGGAGACAAGCTTTTTCTTGCAGAAGGTGACAGGGGTGACCAGCCCCAGCCCATCCACACAGTCTCGGTGACTACTGGCACTTCTCATTTCTGTGTGCCACAGTGCCACCCCCATACACACTGCGTGGCAAAAGGGGCAGCTGAGGGCAAGCCGCAGGGATGTTTTCAAGGAAACCTTCTTTTCCGCCCATTGTCCAGGACCCAAAATGAGGGGCTCCAGCCCTAAGTACACCAGAGGCAGGGGATTGCCGAGGAAGAGGGGATGCCTCTGCCCTGGGGCCGGCTTCCTTGCACAAGTGAACCGGCAGGCAGAAACGGTGCTTCTCCCAAGGGAGGTGGCATAGGTAAGCAGGTGACCCTGGCCCCTAGCTGCCCTTACAGCCTTCAGGGTTCCCACTGTGGCTCCTGGTAGTGGCCCACATGCAGCCCCAGTGCTCTGGGGAAGACTCCAAGACCAAGCCCAACTTATTATGGTGATTAAAAAAAGTCAAGTACTGAAGCTCACAGCTCTGGGCTCGTGGCCACAGAGGGCCTGGGGACACGTGACTGCATGTGGTGACAGATAGGTGTGCTGGTGTGAAGAGGGGAGACCTTTCTTACTGCCTGCAGAGCAGGTACCCTCCATTATGTGTGTGTGGTGAGACCTTTCCTCCCTCCTCCAGAGCAGGCACCCTCTGTTGTGTGGGTGGGGGAGGGGTGATTCCTTTTGCAAGCCCCTTGCTGTGCTCTCGTGTTCTCAGTTCAGACAGAGACTGCGAGGGAAAGCACATTCCAGCTCTAGCGCAGAGCCAAGGCAAGAGGCTTCCCCCAAACCAACACCATTCTCCAGGCACTGGGGGCAGTGTCTTTGTGGTAGCTGACTTCAGTGACACCAGCAGAACCTCGATCTGCCTCCCTTCTCATTCTGGAAAGCCCCCGCTTAAGAGTTTTGTTCACTCCCATGTTCCAGAGTCTTGACAAATCTCAACCTGGTCTTGTTGCACTTTCCAAAACTCGTGATTGCAGTGAAATTTCTGGAAGCCCAGTACAATCTGCCAGAGAAAGTCCTGGGTTTCCTTTCCACATGGAAAACTGCAGCTTTCTCCAGCTCCCAGTGAAGTCTTCCGTATGTACCCAAGGGGTTCGCTCATTTATAACACCAATATCCCTAGTACTCGGTTTTTAATTACAGGTTTCCCCTTCTATCCAAAAATGTTCCACCAATGATCCTTTCAATAGACGCGAAAAGCATTTACAAGATCCAGCACCGCGCGATAAAACGCTCCAATGGACTTCCCCAAGATAGTACAGCCATCTACCAAAAGCCCACAGAAGCATCATTTCTGGGGAAAGTGAAAGCCTTCCCCCTGGATCAGGGACAGACAGGCTGCCCCCTCTCACCAAACAAACAAGGGACCAGAGGCAAGGAAGAACAACTACCCTAAACCCTAAACTCCACCAAAAACCCAGAAAAACACCAAAAACACCCCAAACCCCAAAACACCCCAACACACCCCCACCACAACAAGGAAGCCCCAACAAAACAGCCGAATGACCTGCCACCAGCAAAAATCCAAAAAAACCAAATCAGACTTGAATCCATAAAGTACATGAGAAAATATAGAAACCCACAAAACAACACAAACTAAAAAAAAACGACCCCAAACAAAAAAAACACACAAAAAAAACAAAACAAAAAAAACAATAAGGGGACACCATTAGGAAGCCGGCGGCACACCTTTCTGAACAATACTCCCCCAACTAAACCCCATTACCAACCCCCTGGGACTACCTGACCAAACCCCAACACCACACAAAAAAAAAACAATAAAGGCTTGTCAGGTGATACACGGGAATAGTACAGAAAAAACAAAATGCACCACGAGCAGAAACAAAGACAACCTTTTATGTATGTCTTAACCAAGTCTGAAGAAAAAAGGGGGGACAGGGCCGACACTAGCAACCCACTGAACTTTACTGTACTTTTTGACCACGTGGAAACTAAAAAAAAAAAAAAAAAAAAAAAAAAGCAAAATGTTCCTATGAAATCTTCCCAACTTCACCAAAAATGGTCAAGATACAGAGGCAGTTAACATTCATTTATGTGGAGACATATTTGAAGTTCCAAGATCTCAGCCCTTGGAGTCACAACCCTTAGTCACAGCCCTTTGAAGTCACAGCCCTTAGCATGTGCAGCTTAAAGAATCACACCTGCAGGGCCCAGGGGGCTAGTACAGGACACAGGGCACTTGCCCTGCACTCGGGTGACTTGGGTTCAATTCTCAAAACCCTATAGGGTTCCCTAAGCCTGCCAGGAGTAATCCCTGAGGGGCAGAGCCAGGAGTCATCCCTGAGCACAGCTGGGTATGACCCCAAACAAACAGTAAAGAATCATTTCTTGATGGAATACAAGTGAGACTGCCATGATGTATAAACAAGAGTTCACAGAAGGAGCTTGGCAAGTTTCTAGCCACTCTGAGCACCTCAGTCTCTGAAATGTCTACAGCAGCACCAGTACTGAACATGTTCACTTTTCAGCCTCTGTCTTGTAAAGAAAAGTCCTTTAGGAGATATTTCAATTAGAAAAATAGTAAAGATGGCGCCCCCTTCATAAACTGTGGCCTAATGCAGACTTGAGCAGTGTGGGGTATGGTGGTACTTAATTTGGAGTCTGCCTTATCCCTGTCTGTTCAGGACATAGAACGTAGGTGCACTTTTTAAGATAGGATTTTAACTAGCATCTAAACTCTTCCAAAATTACCTATTCTCTGACACATATATAGTGTCATAATCACTCAATAAATAATGGGCTACATAAATTAACAAGAAAATTAATGAATTTGTGGAACTGTAAAACTAGCTATCAACCAAGTATCAGCAAATGAAAGTGCTACTTGACTGGTGTGAACTGCCAGGTGAAGGAGGAAAACTTTTGCTACTGCTAGAAGAGCTACTTGGGTTTTCTCTTCCTTGACATAATCAAGCACTCAGGTTCTCAGAACTATTCTGCCTTTTCCTAATCCTTCTCCTCTAACTTTACATTTTTCTGTTCTTCCTTTATTTTTGTCTCTTGCTTCCAAACTTGCACACGGAGATTGACATATTAGGAACAAGATTTGCCATGCCCAGCCATGTTCATTCCCCGGTGCCTCATTAGTGTTCATATGCTCTAATGAAACTTTTACAAATCAATAAAAAGGAGGAACAAAAGTCCTCCCTATTAATAATCTAGTGAGTCTTAAAATGTAGTCTGGACTCCAAATAGTATTTTTGTCCTGTTGAAGGAGGAAGATGAATTGGTTTTACCTCATTTAAAGCTGTGATCAGTTGGCAGTGGCTAGTTGGAACATTCTACTGAGAAAAAGAATTCAAAGTAGGTTTAGTTGGAAAAAGGGAACCATGATTGATTAGTGATGTCTGTTCAGGGCAAAGCAGGAGAAAGTAGAGCAACTGGAAGGGAAAGTTCCAGGGGAGTGATACTTGATCCTATTTCTGAGATTACAATGGCTATTGCCTATGGTAAATTGAATAAGAAGGGGTGGAAATGGGTAAGTTGTTCTGGAAACCAATGGGTCTCAAAATTTCTGTCCAACTATACAAGTAAATCTACCATTAAAATAGCCTAACTAATAATATATGAAACTGCAAAAACCTACTTAACATATCCTGCTCTGTGTAGCCTAAAGCAAGTATCTGGTTTGGGACAAATCACCAAGCTCCTTGTGGTCTTTGTTTGTGTGTCTCTGCAAACGTCGCTAGTATTTCTTCTGCTCAATACTTGGTAGGGCTGTACTTCTTTACGTCCTTGGGTTGGCTGAGGTTGGAGATATGTTTGTGAATGGATACGTTACAGCCCCTTTCAGGCAAAAAGTTTTTAAGGATCACCTACACCTGTCCCCGCACTCTCCCTCCACAGTAGCCTCCAGATGGTAGGCCGTTTCTCAGCCGACATCTCTAACCTCAGGGTGGGGAGCAGATTCTTGGGCTCATCAGTGGTGGACATAGAACATGGTCGAGAAAAGTCCCTTTGAAGTCACTAAAATTTGTGGTTTGTTTCTGATCATAACTAGTATAACGAGTAGACAGCATAGCCCAGCATAACCGAGCCTGACTGGACACACTGTTCAGTCTGGTAATTTACCCTGTCACGGTGCAAGGTTGAGATAAGACTAGACACGAAGGACCAGTCCTTGGCTCAGCATCCCCTTCTCTCAAATGCATTTGTGTTCATCTGAAATATTTAGGAAAAGAATCAATAGAGGGAGAAATGAAAGCTCTACCTCCCACTGCTCGTCCTCAGGAACCTGGTGCACAGGCTGAACAAAGCAGAGCCTGCTCTTTATAACCACCCCCAGGCTTTCTCATCACAGGCCTTTGTTCCGCTGTCCACACTCCTCAGCACTCGTTTCTGTCACCTAGTATCACAGTCACTCCCCTCTCTCAGCACCAGCTGCAAGGCGACCCTTCCAAACATGCCTCCCTTCCCCGGGTGTCAGAGGGGGAGGCCTCCTTCCCTGGGATCTCTGCAGCTGACTTCCTGTCCCCTAAGGAGATTTATTGCACTATTGTCTGAATGGACTGGAGGGAGAATGGGGGGGAAAACACAGGACATTAGGAGGGAGAAGAAGCAGTTCCAGGGAATGGAAACAACAAAAATGGGAAATGGATCTTGGTGCCTCTGTTTTCTGACTTTTGCAAACTGCTGCTTTGCTGCCGCTTTCTGTGCTTGCATTTCCTGAATGCTGCCATTGCCTCCTCCAATGCCTTGAGACTAGGTCACTGTTCTTCACTTGTGGGCACAAGTGAAGGACTCAAGTCCTTCCTGATGAACATAGTGACCTTCCTTGTATCCCGGAGGAGTTCAGGAGACATTGATGACAACTCCAGGTCTCCAGGACACACAGAAAAGCTCAACTCGTGAACGGACCTTTGTAAGACACAAACAATGTTTCAGTGATATGGGGGGGGGGGGGCTGGAAGTCCGGCTCTCTAGTTGGAAGCTACTGAGAATGTCGTGACAGCAGTTGCCAAGCCAAGGGTGAGGGTTTTCCATGCAGGCAGTGTGCAGGGTTATGGGTCACACGTGCCCCTGAGTCAGCGCTTGTGGAGGAGTTTTAGCACCCTGCATTCCCGTAGGCAGGGAGACAGGCAAACCTAGTCTCAGAGATATCCTCTTGAAACTGGCATTACCTTCTGTCGGGCGTGTATGCCCTGCATGTCACATGAAGTCACTGACTTTCAGAAACCAATTGTCTGAGGAGCTTGAAATTCTTCTGGAATGTTGCCTGCTGCTCTCTGGTCCCTGCAGAGAAACCAGGAAGTGTTCAGGCATCAAAGAATCTGCACTTGGCTTCCTTCACCTGCCCAAGATGCTGCTGCAGACTGAGGTTCTGCTCTCCTCCCCAAGTTCCCAGAAATGGCCTCTGGACAGGATGTGCACCCGGAGAGCCCCTCTTCACTGTGAGACAACCAAAGAGAGGATGACTGTCTCAAGGACACCCCTTTATCCCAGACATCCCATTTACTACCACAATATCTTGAACTCCTCAGCCTCGGGAGCTGTGAGAAATAAAATTTCTATTGTCTAGAAGCAACTCGATCTATGGCATTCCTTTATGGCAGCTCAAATAGACTAAGACAGATGCCAAGGACGAGTGTTGATTCATCCATGTTTCCCTTCAGTAGTTTGTCTGTGTTCATCTGCTGGAGCAATTTTCTGTTTCTTAGAATTGAAAGTTGGCCCACATCTTCGAACTCTGTCTTGATGGCCCAGAGTATGTGATATTTCCTTTTTTAAAAAAAAAAAAAAAATCTCCCCCTTTTTCCTACCTAAATCAAAGGAAGGTTGAGAAGACTTTTTCCTTATGTTGTCTAACTCCTCTCCAGTTCGATTCTACATCAAGGGAGCGGGAGACTGTGGCTGCTCCCCAGTAGGACAGACCAGCAGGCACTCCCAGCATGGCTTTGTGCTGCTCTGTGATCCTCACTCAGCTTCCAGAGTGCAGCACACACAGGGCACACTGGTCGGCTCCTGCTCCCGCTCCAGAAGACGCCAAAGGCTTGCTGTGGGACCTGGAGTCAGAGTCCTGTGTCCTTGCCCTGCCTTTCACAACTGTCAGTCAGCTGGGTGAGTGTGCAGGCAGCTGAAGGCTAGATCTCCCACAGGAAAGGCTGGGGTGTTCTGGTGTGGCTGCTCTGCAGAGCCCTGGCAGCCATGCTTGGACCAGCTTCCCTTCTGATGGACTCCTACACCTCATTGTCTGCGCCCCTGGAATAGACAAGTGCCCATTTGTAGTGTGATATCTCCCACATGGCCTGTGGGAATAGGCCTGGGGCCAGCTCATGCCTGCTCCCTTACCCCTTCCTCATTCCCACCCAGTGATATAACACTTGTGACTTGGAATCAAACACGTGGGGAATCTTTATACCCAAGCAATCAGCAGGAACCCAAATCAGGGCTTCCGTGGTTGTGCTTTTAAAAAAACACACTCCTCCACTCACCTCACAGTTTTTCCCTCCAATGGATGAGAGATGGGAAACTCCCTGTATTTCATCATCACTCCTAGAACAGTCAAATCCATTGCTCTACTGTAAGCCTCCTCTGTAAGGACATTCTCAGTAGTCAAAGGGGTGGAGTTAACTCCAAGAGGACAGAGGATATGTGGGGCTGGTGGGACTGTGACAGTGCCCCTGTTATAGAACGTGGCTGGTATTAGGGCCACAGAAGTCCGGGGAGAGCCAGGACCCTCACACTTCTGGCCTAGAGGTCAAATGAGCCATCACTTGATCACTTGAATCCCGTTATTCATCGATTTGCTCCAGCGGGCGCCAGTAACATTTCCATTGGACCCTATCACGTGCCAGTGTAGCCCAATGGCATCTGGTTGATTCAGGAATATGAAGAGCCTCAAACCGTTCCTTCAGGGTCTTGACAAGGAAGTCTGACCATCTTGTAGGTGGGCGGCCACGTGATCTTTTGACATCCCATGGGATCCAGTCGGTAATGGCTCTAGTCCAGCGGTTGTCTCCAAATCGCATTACATGTCCAGCCCATCTGATTTTCGATGCCTTGGCAAACAAGACAGTGTCCCTGATTCTGGAATAGCGACGGAGGTCAGAACTCCGGATTCCTTCTCTCACTTGAGTGAGACGTGATATTCCAAGCATAGCTCTTTCGATTCCTCTCTGGGAGACCCGAATAGCATTTCTCATCCTGCTTTCATAGGGCCCAGGTCTCTGAGGCGTATGTTAATGCAGGGAGAACGGTGGAGTCAAAGAGATGTGCCCGGAGCCGGAGGTTCTTTGTCCTTTTAGCTATTTCTTCGATGCCTTTGAAGGCATTCCATGCTGCTCTCTTCCTCCTGCGCAGCTCAGGTTTTAGGTCGTTCATCATGTTGATTTCTCGACCTAGGTACAATAACTGCTGCATTCAGAGATGTTTGTTCCATTGAGAGTGAATGGGGCCTCAGGAAGTAGTTCATTCTTCATGAACATTGTTTTCTTTAGATTCAGCTGTAGGCCTATCTTTCCACATTCTCGGTCGAAGTCAGCCAGCATTTGTGCCGCTTGGCTAATGTTTGGTGTTATTAGAACAATGTCATCAGCGAAGCAGAGGTGGTATAGTTGCCGACCATCTATCTTCACTCCCATTCCTTCCCATTCTAATTGTCGCATGATGTTCTCGAGGGTGGCACTGAAGAGTTTTGGTGATCACCCTGTCGGACCCCTCTTTTCACATTAATGATCACTTCTTTGTAGAATGGTGAGATCCTGGTGGTGAATCCGTAATACAGCTCCACGAAGGATCTTGATGTACTGGGTTTGAACACCCTGTTTGGCTAGGGCTTCGATGACTGCCTCAGTCTCCACAGAATCAAAGGCTTTCTGTAAATCAATGAACGTGAGACAGAGCGGCATCTTGTACTCCCTACAAACCTCAATGAGCTTGGTTACTGTGTGGATATAGTCGATTGTGCTGAATCCTTTCCGAAGCCTGCTTGCTCACATGGTTGTCCTTCATCTAGTGTTCTGCTAATCCTGTTCAGGATGACTCGTGTAAACAGCTTGTAGATGACAGACAACAGGCAGATGGGGCGATAGTTGCCGATGTCATGAATGTCTCCCTTCTTGAACAGTAGAACTGTTCTGCTGGTTTTCCATTGGGAGGGCACCTTGCATTCGGACAGGTAGTGTGTGAAGAGCCAAGCTAGTGTATTGATGAGTACCAACGGCAGATTCTTCAGGTGTTCGGGTCTGACTTTGTCTGGGCCTGGTGCTGTTCCCTTCTTTACTGACGAGATGGCATGTCGGATTTCAGAAGGGAGAACATTGGGAATGACATATCCATCCTGTGGAATTTGGTATGTGGGCAGGTGGATGTGGCTATCAAAGAGATTTGAGTAGAAGTCCTGGATAATTTCCATTGCCTTTCTGGAAGATGTGATAGATCCATCAGGGCGTCGGAGGGCAGTCATCTTGGTCTTATAGTTGGCAAAGGACAGGCGGGCAGTGCGAATACTTTTCCCGGCTTCTGCTGCATCTTCCAGTATTTCTGCTCTTCTGTTTTTGAGGTCTTCTTTTATCGCTTCTCTGCACCGTTTAGCAAACTTGGACTTTAGCATTTCATCTCCTGAGGCTCGCGCCTTGCCACGTTGGCGAATGAGCTCGAGAGTTTCTGAAGACAGGCGTCCTTTTGTGTCTTTCTCTCTCTCGGCATTCTTTGCACAATCATGGAGGTGCTGAACCAGTCAGTTGTATTCTTCATCGATGTCGTCAATGATGGTATCTTCCCATGTTGCTGCAATGGTGCCAAAGAGTTCCCAGTTGGTGGTCGTTCTGGGAGTTCTCTTCTTAAACTTTGCAGCCTTTTCTCCCCGTTGCAGGAAGTAGAATTTTGCACGAAGGAGACAGGGTCCGATCCTGTTTTGAATTTGGGGACGACAGCTACATCGGTCAGACAAAACCGCTCTATTGAAGATGATGTGGTCAATTTCATTGTGGAACTGTCTGCCAGGAGATTCCCATGTCTAACGTTTCGCTTCAGCTTTCTGGAACTGTGAGTTCCCATGAATGGTCTTGGTGGACATGATGAGCCATAGCAGATGAAAGGTGCAGCAATGAGCTTGCTTCCACTCTGCTTGCTCTCCACAACATTCTACAGGAGGAACTATGTAAAGACAAGATATTTCTCTGTCTTTAAAAAGCTGAGTTAATGGGCCAGGGTTGGGGGTGTGGGGTGAGGGAGTAATTTTTTTGAGTTGTAGCCACATAAAATAATTTGTACAATTATATAAAATTATTTCACTGTCTTGAAAAGCAAACCATATAAACATCACCCAGCTCCAAGTGGTCACCTGGAGAGGCTACAGACTGACTGACCAGTGAGGTCACTGCTATATGAAGCTTTTAGTGCCCTGGCTGTTTGAAGGAGCTTTGGGAGAAGTTCATTTTCACCCGTCCAGCACAGATTTCACGCTCGAAAAGGACCAGAATTTGAGGCAGGCTGACAGAGAAGAGAGGGCCTACAACAATGGACTTTCTGGGAAGCAATGAAACCATTAGCCCTAAAGCTGCAAAAAGCTGGCCTGTGAGCACAGGAGTTAAAGCCCAGATGTGCTAAAACTTTCCTGACACTAGTAACAGACCCTGGAAGGCTGGAAAGGCTGGACACCCACCTCCAAGAGAAGATCCAGCAGGAACAAAGGCAAGGAAAAAGAAAGTTCAAAGAGGAACAACCACCACTCCCAACTCTACCTCCTTGGCAACCACCCTAGCAACAGACTATTGCCTAGCTAGAAAGCCCCACATGGGAGTACATTAGGGGAAGCCCAATAAAATCCACCTGTACAAAGGAATCATGTGCTTATGCTGCCCAACCCCATATGTTGCTTGAGCTCCCGTGACCAAGCACATGTCTCACCCACATATCCCCTCTTTACTTTCATATCTGATGCTCGGATATGTGTACTGGGGCTCTCTCCATCCCTGGAGAAGCCGTGTTCTCCCTTTAGTGCATTACTCTCTCTCTCTTTGCTCTCCCTCCTTCCCCTTCCTCAAAACCTCTGAATAAAACCTGTTTTTACCTCACAGCTTGCATACTCCTGAAATTCCTTTCTGTGAGATAGGGTAAGAACCTATGAACCCTGGATAAGGCCTTGGACTGAAACTTTCCTTTCTTGCATAGAGCAATTCCTTGCTCCAGCCTGACTCCATGGCTTCCCAAGAAATCTTGGGTGGTAGGATTGATTCCTGTGTTGAGAAGACCAAGTGGGTGTCAGGTATGGCTTGTTGGTCACCTGGTGGAGCTGGCAAAGCTTTGGTCCATTGTTGCAGGACTCCTAAGGGCCGCTGCATCTGCTCTGGAATGCCTCCCGCAAATCACCCGTAGATAAGGTAGTCTAAATGTGGCAGTTTATCCGACCATGTATGCTGTACTAGCTGGTATAAATATTCTCCCATGCTATCACAATCATCTTGGGACTAGCTAGATCTTACCAGCATATTAGCCTGGCCACGTAGGACACCTAAGTAATTAGACCAGAGAGAAATGCTGTTTGCTTCCCAAACAAACAAGCATGGCTCCCTGATAAAAATATAAAACTACAATGAAGTAGAGGAGACTTGTGAAGGCTTGGAGAAATATTTAACTGGCATTGGTGTTGGTCTTTGGTACAGTGACATGCCATCTCAGAAACCCCCTTCTCTACATTTCAAAGGCCTTCCCGGCTCAAAACATTAGCACAGTAAAGGCCCTAGGTGAGATGCAGGGGAGGGATTACCTGAGGACATTGGACCCTCCCTGCTTTCCATAACAATGGGAGGGAAGGTCTGAGTTGGGGGGGGTATAAACTAGCCGGGTTCCGCTCTCCGGGTCTTCTTCCCGGTGGGATCTCGCCTTGTGAGCGTTTATTCCCCTTGGAAGTTTTCACGTGGTGGTCGCCATCTTGGCCTACACGTGGCTGGGGTTCTAGCCTGGAATCCTAAGCATCGGGTTTTCCTTTTTTGCTGATTTGTATGCCTGAACCTGTGATAAGTAAAGCCTTTTAAAACCGCATCGGATTCCTGAGTGTTCATCCATTCCTCGCCGGCCCGGAGGTAGAAGGGAACTCGCTTCCCGGCACTGTCGGGGACCCGGCGGGGCGCCCGACAGTCCATGCCATGCAGGGGCTCATCACAGTCTGAACCTTCCAAGTGAGTCCCAGGAGGGCAGAGGCAGATCCAGAGAAAGTGACCCTCTCACTTAAGCCTCATATAAGCCATCGTGGGGGCTTCAGACTTCAAAGTCATTTGAAGTGTTCAGTGTGACAGTATGCAAATGACCTCAGTCTGGGCTAGGTCACTTTGCTTTTGTTGAATCCTTATTCCCCCATGTGGAGCCAGAGTTCGCTTTACAGACAGATGGATCCCTAGAGATCTTCCTGAGGGCAACGGCACTGCCACCATTTTCCTTAAGCCTCTTTGGTTTGCAAATCCCCACAGGAGCTTTGGGCCACATACTCTCTGGGCGAGGAGTCTGCCATGAGACATAGACATGCCCCAAGGAGCTGGTTCAGTGCCAGGCTGCTACCACCAACCTTGAGGCAGCCAAGTCAGAGTCAGGAGATGCTGGTCCACCCCCCAACCTCAGAACCGCTTCCTCCCATCTCCCATTGGACTGTCGCTGCTCTAAAGGGGCACCCATGTTTCAGGGCACAGTTTGGTCATGAGGCCAGGCACTGATAAGGTGCCTGTGTTTTTGACAGGTATGACCTACTGGGGTGAGTGAAGAGCTTATGAAACATACCATGGCAGGAGGCAGGTCTCAGGCTGCTCTGGGGGAATCGGTCCCTGTGGAGGAGAGCACAGGCCAGCCCTCAGCAGGCAGCATAAATGGGCAGTCCCAAGGAAGGAAAGCGACCACCCACCAGGCGAGCCAGCGCATGTCGAAGAGGCTCTGTGGGATCAGGAAAGCTTCTACTATGGGGGCCACATGCCTAAACTCCTCTTTTGGCATAGGAAGTGGGTGGAAAGTCACAGCTAGAGACCAGATGTGCTGAGTCACCCTCACTTGGGGGTTGCCCAGTGGTCTCCGTCTCCGGAGTTCCAGATGTGTCTGAGCATGCTGAGGGCCTCAGGGTGGCCACACACACACACATGTGCACACATAGCAGCACACATGTTGGTGCCTGCACCTTTATGCATACAAATGTGTTTGTATGTGGATGCACATGTGAGTGCATATTCACATATCTGTGTATGGCTTTGCTATGAGACTGGCCCTTTATTAAGCCACAGGACAGAAAGGCAAAGAGAACATTGAATTTCACTGATAGCCATCACATTGGAAATGACACCATGACTCTCCACCTGCTTCCTTATCTATAAAATGGGGGAGGGGGAAGGTCATCTGGTCTAAATAATGTGTCAGATTTTCAAGAGGGGCTAATGTGACAACTAACATGAAATCATCTTATGCGCACTAGACGTCAGTATATTACAACCAGCCAGATGATAAATGACTCAGTGAGAAACTCCTCCTCCTTCCTTGCCTGTTAGTCTGGAAATTCTCCACTCCTCATGGTCAGGTATTGCAGGGTTCTGAGATTGAGCCACAAGAGAGCTTGACCCTCCTGGACAGACTCAATGCTGCCTTTCCAAGCAGGGTTCAGGGTCAGACATTTTGGAGTCAGAAAAACCCATGTTGGCGTCCATGCTCTGTTATTCTCTGTGGTTCTTGGGGAAGCTCTCGAATCTTCCCAATTTCTCATTGGTGAAATTTTCTCATTGGCCCATCTTCTCATTGATGAAATTTGGTTACTGACCTTTCCCTCAGGGGTCTATGGGGAGTGGCAACTATTATTCGACCCCCTGTGTCCCTCCCAGGAGACCCTGTCTGGTACACAGGCAGCCTCAGAAGGCTGGTTTGGGTATCAAACCCTTTGCTGCCAACTTTAGCTTCAACCATTGGCCAGCACCTCCAGGATCTGTTGTACCAAGGCCAACCCATCCCTGAAACATTGGCAGAGCCTTTAGGGGCATTGTTTGCATTTTCAGTCTGCATATGCTTTGGTTGCTTGTTCACTCAAGAGGCACTGAGCACCTAAAAATATGTCAGACCCCATTGTCATACACTAGCCCCAGAGCACCACTCTGGTGAGATGTTTGCCTAAACATCAGTGGACACAGTGTGTTGCAAATCCCATCATGAATTCGGAGGCCCATGTGCTGGGTAGAGGGGGCTGTGTTTGTGCTGCTCTAAAGGTCTGCTGACACAGGGTCTGGAGTCACAGAACAGCCTCGTTTATCAAAATTTGTGAGGAGAGTATATATCAGTGTGTTCTTTTTTTTAATCACAGAAAAATGAAGTCCCAAAGCACAGAAGAGAGCAATTGGAGATGACGGTTATTTGCATCTTTTACCTTGATGCTGGTGATGGGGTCCTGGGTGTTCACGTATGCCCATGATCATGTTCACATTCTATGCATTCATCCTGTGTGTCTTTGGGTGTTGATTTTTGTTGTTATTGTTTCATTTTGGTTTGGGGGCCATACCCAGCAATGCATAAGGCTAACTCATGGCTCTATACTCAGGGATCACTTCAGAGGACCATGTGGGAAATCAAATCTGGTTTGGCCACAGGTGATGCAAGCACCTTCACTGTACTCTCTCCAGCCCCAGTTGCCAACTATCTCACATACCTGTATTCCCCAGGATGCCTTATCTGTCTGTCTAGATGTGCCTATGTCACTTAGAGCAAAGTTGTCTGGTGAAGTGATGGAGAATACGGAGGGGTACTGGGTCCCTTTATTCAGGAGGCTCAGGTTCAACTCCAGGGAGAGATTGTGTCAGTGGCAAGCTCAGTGGCGAGAGGAGCCTGAGGATCACCAAGGAGCGGTTCCCATGGCCTGTACTCAAAATACTCCTGCCTGTCTTCTTCTGCCTCTCTGCGGATGCCAGCCCCGTTCCACTCTGTTGCTTGCCCCAAGATTTTGCCTGAGTTTTGAGCAAATAACAGGAAGTTTCTGTAGAGAGAGATGAGGGGCTGGCTCCTTTGCTTTGGGCAGAGCTAACCCTTTCTCAGTAGCTCCCATTGGAGAGGTTTCATGCTTTCTACTATTTTGGGAACTTGCTCTTGTGATTATTAGGCCTTTAAAAAGAAAACGGGGGTTGGAGTGACAGTACAGAGGTTAAGATGCCTTTGATCTGACCCATCCAGGTTCTATCCCCCCAGCATCCCATATGGTCTCCCAAGAGTATCAGGAGCATTCCCTGAGCACAGAGCCAGGAGTAAGCCCCAAATACTGCTGAGTGTGACCTAAAATGAAAGAAAACTGATTTTTAAAAAAGAGAGAGAGAACAATCAAGATTTTCAAGTGCTCAGAGGGACTTTCTCAGTCTTTCCTGAAGACCAATTTAGGTGGGTGCTCAGGGAGAGGATTGCACCCCATGTGGGACTTGCAGACTAAAGCCTCTGGGAATGTAAATAAATCTCACCCCTGGACCCACAAACTGACCTTGAACTACAAAAGAGCAGAGAGACTGTTCTGGTAGTTTGGCTAGACCAGTCCAGCAGCCTTTGTGAGCTCTGAGCTTCTCTATAGTTCTGCTGATTGATCGTCAGGTATAGTCCTGTGATCAGATTTATCTTGCAGAACGACATAAAATTCCTGGTGCTTTTGTTGTCAGGGAGTGAGCAAGAAAAGATCTTCAAACAGCAACAGGGAAGGATCTGTGGAGAACAGGGGGCAGGCTGAAGGCATGCTCAAATGAGCTTCTCCATACACCTCCGCTGTGGCCCCTGGAAACATATTTACCATGACCCTCCCCATAGTGCAGGAGAAAGAGCCAAGCACCCAGGCTACACCATCAGTGATAGGCAATGGGGGCAGGATGGTTGGTCCGATGCCTGATGAGAACGCACCCACCCCTTCCAAGACAAGAGTTGGACCTGCTTAAAGTTGCTGCAGATGCTTGCATGGCCTCTTGTCTGAGAGCTTCCTTCAAACTTCATTTTTCTCTCTATTAGCTGACCTCCCGGTAAGGCTCAGCCAGCCCTAGCCGAGACCAACATTGCTCCAAGGGGTTTGCTCACACGTGTGGGGAAGGACCATGCTGGCCGGACTCGGAGCAGAGATTTGGTCTTTTCCCTTTCTTCCACCTCCATGCCAGCTTCTCCGGAAGATAGACACACCCACGCCAGACACACAGCTCCCTTGGCGCGCGGCCGCTTTGCGGCAATGCCACATTCTTAGATAATACTGATTTTAGGATAAGGTCCTTCCCATGATCTTTCACATTTATACACTGTATACAGTTCTAGACAGGTTCTAACTGATGCCCACCATCCCATTAGCCTAGCGGGAAGCCAGAGCAACCCACACATCATGCGGTCAGTCATTCTCAACATTCAGACTCCATAGTTCCTCAGGGCTCCATCCAAGCTTAAACCTGATCTTCCCCTATAAGTTTCATCAGTAAATGCTCAAGATGAGAGCCTTCTACTGATAGTATACCACCTACATGGCAAAGCCTGGCAAGCTACCCGTGTTTTATTTATGCCAAAACTAGTAGCAATTATGGACCTAAAATATGGTTTGATGCTCTTCCTGTCTCTGGAGCAAGCAGATACCCTTGAGCTACACTTCTACACTTGCTTGCGACAGGACATATGGAGATGTTACTGGTGCCCGCTCGAGCAAATTGATGAACAACGGGAAGACAGTGATACAGTGATTAAATAAGCAAATAGTAGGAACTAGCCTCTTGGAGATGTGAGAGGAATGAATGAGCTAACCGTGTATGAGCTTGGTGTCAGGTCTACAATAAGTGCCAGCCAGTGCAATCTATGTTGAGATTTCTTTGTGTGCAACAGGCTGTTTCCCTGCCTCATGTTCTAAGTATACTCTGTATTGCTTTTCTATCAGCTCTGTGTTCTGGGTTCCTTAGCTGAGCAGTTAACACAGATTAAATTGGCAATCAATGACTAAATGGATGATGGAGGGAGGGAAGAGTTAGTAAAAGGTGCAGAAGAGGGTTGTGTGTGAGCCTCTCATGTGGGATTGGGAAAGGGAAACATCTGTACCATAGGAAACGAAATTCATCCGCCTACAACCACGCCTTTCTTCACAGCCAAATGCCTGGTTTTCTATAGGAACGGAAACAACCGGCCTCAGCCCTCCCAGGCACTCCTGAGCATGGGGCCTCTCACCCCATTTCTTTGCTTCTTCATTAGTACCTAACCCTCCCCCAGTCCCAGTCTGTGCTGTGAATTTCAAGGTCGTAGCTCATGCTAGTAAAAACCTTTCCTGCTTGGCTAATGTGGCATTTGTTTGGTAATATGCAGGAGAGAGCATTAAAATAAATCCAGAAATGGCATCTTATAAATTTGGGTTTTCTGTTCCCCATAATTTATAGGAGTTCATGTTGGAGAGCACTGTCTTATGCATAAATACAATTTCTTTTTTGAGCTGATGATGGAATTTATATCAAAGGAGGTCGAACATATACTTCATGAACTCAGCGTCCGCTATTATAAGCTATTTCATGTATAACTGGAGACGAATGAGCTCTCCCCTGTTTGTCTTAACTTAAAATTCAGTGGGTTTGCTTGAATTCATTTCCAAGGCACGGGAGTGGGGGATGGGAACCCAAGATTTATACACCTTTAATGTAATCAATTCTAAACATATCTTTAGACAAATCATTTAAAAATCTATGCATCACCAAACACCTCTATTAATTTCAGGATGCACAATTTGGTGAATTTTTATGTGATTGTGGGTTTGTGTGTTGAAGAATTTAAAAACAAAATTCCATCCTCTCCGGCTTTCCCCTCAAAAAAGAAATTTTTAACAGGAACATTTTGAAATAAAATCCCCCCAAGGAAACTATCCCTTAGAGAATAAAACTGGCAGAAGATCCCCTGAGGGCAGACCAAAAAAAAAAACTCTAAAAATAATTTCTGTGCTGGG
Source organism: Cryptotis parvus (assembly GCA_021461705.1). Classification (NCBI taxonomy): domain Eukaryota; kingdom Metazoa; phylum Chordata; class Mammalia; order Eulipotyphla; family Soricidae; genus Cryptotis; species Cryptotis parvus. The sequence continues at coordinate 79,282 of JAJIBD010025119.1, forward strand.
TTTCTGCTGTGTTTGGCTGGGTGTAATGTAAGCTGATGGACAATGTATCACCAAAACACACACACACACACACACACACACACACACACACACACACACTCACACCCTGTTCCTGCACAGAGTGGCTGGGACTGCCTTGCGTAAATGCCCGCCCGACCACACTTGGGGCCTCCTGAGCTAGAAGGGTGATTTGGAGCCTGTAGCAATATAAAATAACAATCAGGTCATTTACAAGGTTCTGTCAAATATTAGCCTTCTCTCCATTCTCCCCCCAACCCCTCAGAACCTTAATGTGAACCAGGCGACTCCACATGCCTTAACAGCGTTTGGTGAGGGGAGTGCACACTTGCTAGAGCTATTTTAAGGGGCTGTGTTTATCCCCACATAACGATGTGGACTTGTATTTGTTTTTGTTTTTTTAATACTGACTTAAGTGCCAAAGATTGTTTCGTTCTCTCTCTTCTTCCTTAGGAGAAATTCAAAACTTAATTCATCCAAGAAAAGAGGGTTTGCATTGCCCTCCACAGATAACAAAATCCAAAATCGCTGGGGTGTGGTCCGAGGTATAGGACATGTTGGTTTAAGGTCAGGATGGCGGTAGTGTGGTGGGGCGAGTGTTTAGGCCGGGGAGGGGGCGGGTGGGGGGACTCTGTTTTGGGATCTGTGTGTTGCAGAACAGCTCTGGACAGTCTTGCGGGCGCTGGGTGGGCCCCAGCTTACCCAGGCCCTAGACTTGGGACTCACGTTTACGTTGAGCAGGGGCAGCCCTGTAGTCCGCACTTGAGAGACCTTAGAGGCAGGCTCCCCTCCTTGTGTAGAGACCGAGCCAGTGCTCCCTTCACTTTCTCAGGTCTCCTCTCTGCAGTACTGTGGGGCGCCTTGGGTCCCTCAAACACAAACCTTCCTGGGGCCATGAGTGGAGACGGAACTGTCTCCACCTCAGAGAGGAAATACTTTCTGTGCCCTGTGCCTGGGGACGCAGTAGTCTCTGTGCAGGAGCGTGTCTGTCACCCCTGTCTGCTCTTTGTATTCAAACACTCTTCCAGGAATTTGGCACCTGAAGGAGCCCACAGGGACTGGTTTTCCCTGTCAGCCAAGCTTAGGGCTCACTCCTGGGGAAGCCCCTTTGCTGTGCCCTGAGGTTCATCCCTCCTTTCTCCTTCCTTGCCAATGGTTTCTTTCCCCTTGAAAGCCTGATGCAAACATTGGGGGCATCTAGCGGCTGGGGAAAGTACCCAACAAAGGCTTCTGTGGCAACTGCCACAAAGTGGGGCTCTCATTCTCTCTCCCTCTCGCTCTCTCTCTCCCTCTCTCTCACGCTCTCACTCCCTCTCTCTTGCTCTCTCCCACTCCCTCTCCTCTCTCCCTTTCTCCCTGTCCCCCATCTTTTCTCCCCCCTCACTCTCTTGCTCCTTCCCTCTCTCTCTCCCTCTCTTTCTCTCTCTCTTCCTCTCTGCCTCCTTCCTTCCCTCCCTCCCATTCCTCCCTCCCTTTCTGAAAATAGTGTTGTCAGGACTTGTTGGAAGCAGAGGTGACATTTCTTGTCATCCAGGACACTCCATCTCACAGTTATTCTGCTTTGACCGGAGTTTCTTTCTCTCTCTGCAGAGTGGAAGGGGTGTGATCCACTGACCAATGGGCTGTTGGCATAAACAACTCTGCTCACCAGTTGGGGTGGCATTTTAGTGTGAGGACCGGCCCATGTCATCAGGGAGACCCTGCTTTAACAGCTGGGCTGTTATTTTAACAATAGGTTACCAGATCCATTGGGCAATCTGACTAAAAGCCCACATTTATTTCCCCTAATTTTATAAACATTTAATAGGTCCTTATTAAACACATCAGCCAGCATGATTTAATAACACAATCAGTCTAGAAGTTTAAGAAAATTGAAAACAGGATTTGAATGTAATGCAGCCACAATTACTGAAGATTATAGGGAATCATTCCCATATGTCCCCAGTGGAGAGCTGCTAATCTCTGTTTGCGTGGAGGTGATTTCCTCTGGAACCCTGCCCAGCCCTCAACAGCACCAGCACTGAACAAATTAGATTTGAAAGTCCCCAATTTTATGACTAAGGTAATATACTCTGCGAACGTAGAGAAACACCGAGTTCCTATTTTCACTGGCTGGACAAAGACCCTGATTGCATTTTTGTTTGGCTCCCCTGCCAATGCGGTCATAGGTTGGAAGGGGGACAGTGCAGGGTTGGGTGTCTTTCAGAGGTTTCTCTCACTCCTGATATTGGCATCACAGCTCCATTGGTGACAGCAGATCTTAGGAAAATGCTGCAGCTATAAGTGGGACTCAGTCCCACAGGAGGCCTGGGGGATATCAAATCTCTTCCCTTGGAGCCTGCACCCTGTTCCTTGCCCTGTGCTCATGGATTCCTCTCTGATGCTCCAGAAGGGCCGCCTCTCAGAACAAGGTCATATACTTCTCTCTTACAAAGCACCACAAAGCGAATAATTCAAGATCTAGGAACAATGCTGAGGTTGATTTCCAGCCCCCAATTATGTCCAGTTATCTCTGTGGGTCTTGGAAAGGCCTGTATGACTTTCTCTTAGTGTGTCTCAGGCCTGTGTGACATTCTCTTGGTGGCGTTCTCTCGGTGTGTCTCAGAAGGCCTGTGTGACGTTCTCACAGAGTATCTCAGAAGGCCTGTGTGACGTTCTCTTGGTGTATCTCAGAAGGCCTGTGTGACATTCTCTCAGTATGTCTCAGAAGGCCTGTGTGGCATTCACTTGGTGTGTCTCAGCCCAATGTGATGTTCTCTCAGTGTGTCCCAGGCCTGTATGATATTGTCTCCCTAACCCAACATCTCTGCTTGCTGGACCTTGTTTGCGGCCATGTCCAGGCTGTGTTTCCCAGATGTCTTCCTGCTTAGTCCCAGTGTCCTGGGTTTGGGCCATTAGTTTCCTCCTGGCCTGTTTCCTTGATTTCTATTCCCGTGGCTCTCCTCCCTTCAGAGAGTACAGAAGCAGCTGGATGAAGTTCCAAGGAAGAATCTGGAGTAAGGAAGGGCAGTGGTGAGACCTGGCAGAGAATAACATGCTCTAAAGCTCCTCAAGGGATTGAGTTTCTTTCCCTCTTGCCTTGCCAGGCACAGTTCCAGGCACCTTCCTTATCTCGACCCCTCAGCTCATCCTCCCAACTGGGCTGGCAGGCAGATTCATCCTAAGTGATTCCTTCTTGTACTTGTCAGTGTTTTGTCGAAGTTGGCCAGCTAGCTGGTGACACCTTAGGATTTACAGGCATGGTGGGTACAGAAGCTGATCATGACCTAGTATATACCTAGAGAGAGAGGAACAAGCCTCCTAAGAAATGCAAGGGAGGAATTTGCAGATGAGTTTCCTTGCTAAGCAGTGTTTGTTTGCCTTCACTCCACTCTGAGCAGCAGAGAATGAAATGACTTAATTCTACAGCTTAATTCTACACACCTCTACACTACTACTACTACTACTACTACTACTACTACTACTACTACTACTACTACTACTCCACACACACACACACTGCAATGGACAAGTACAAATAAGCCCATGGCTATCCATGAAGGTTGTATTTGCTGAATACTTTGAGCGAGTAGAGTTAAATCGTGCAAGCAACCATTCACCTTCCATCCTAGCCAGGGACTTAGGTGACCTCTGTGGAATGTGAGCTGCCCAAATTCCTGTGTGTGAACTTGCCTTTGGTTTCTGCCCAATCTGGAGCCAATGGTCCTCCAGCACCAGCCTGGATGAGCCAGTTGTGGAGACTCAGCAATGACCATGACATGTACAGGGGACCTTATCCCAGAGGACACTTGTCAGGTGTCTTTCCCACCCCCTCTGGGAGTTGACCATTAAAGGGTCTGGAGTTGGCCATTAAAGGGTCTGGTCTGGTAGCATTTTTAATACCACTGTATCTGCAGTCACCATAGCTCAAAGAAAAGCATCAACTTAAGACCCAGCCGTTTTTTTTAAGTCTTGGTTTTCAGTTATTTTCGGCATAGATACAGAATTGGAATTGGCTAAGTCATATGGCAGTCATACTTCCACTAATTCCAAAAAATCATACTTCTAATGATTTTTTAGGAATGGCTACACTGGGTCTTTGGTGTTTTGTTTGTTTAATTTTGTTTTCTCAGCCACACCTGACTATACTCATGGCTTACTCCTTGCTTTCTGCTCAAAGATCACTACCTGTGGTACTTGGGGAGTAATTTGGGTGCAGGGGATCAAACTCAGGTTGATCACCTTCAAAGCAAGTACCGTGCACACTGACTACATTGATTTTTAGAGTCTAAACCATTTATTTTTATTTTATTTACATTTATAGTGAATCTTCAATAGACCATTATAAAGCTATTGATAATTGGGTTTCAGTCACAGTGTTTCCGTGCCCATTCCTCCACCAGTGCACATTTTCCAACACCAATGTGCCCTGTTTCACTTCTATCCAACCCTTACAACCAGCCTCCATGGCAGATACTTTTCTTCTATCTCTCTCTCTCTCTCTCTCTCTCTCTCTCTCTTCACTTTCTCCTCTCCTTTTGCACATTGAGATCTACACCATTTAAATTCCACATTCAGGGCACAGGATTTCATTTCCCCACACCTCTCCTATACCTGTTGACTTCTTGTTTTGATGATTCTTAACTCACTGGTAGAGGTAAACCCAATTTGGGGACACTTTGCATTACCCCACTTTGCATTCTATGAAAGACCTACAGGAGTAGTTGTTTTAGCTAATGCAAAGAAAGCCCTATAGGAGAGCTAGCACAGTGGGGAAGGCACTTGTCTTACGTGCAACCTACTGTGTTTGATCCCCGACACTACCTATGGTCCTCTGAAATCTGCCAGGAATAATCCCTGAACAAATTAGGGTGTGGCCCCAACCTCCATCTACCCCACCAAGACAAAGAAATCCTGAGAGAATTTCTACTTTCACAGCAAAAAGTCCATAACGCAAATAGCCCTGGGCCTGGCTGGCCGCAGCTCCATCTAATCACAGCCCATTCTGCAGGCAGAACTACTTAGCAACAGAGTGTGGCTGTACCTTGGAGAATGGATCTCCATAGACAGGTGTCTGTCATCACAACATCTTGTCCCCAAGGCAAGCACTGTTTTATGGATTGGGTGGTCATACGGGCCCAGACTGTTTTATTTGTTTATTTGTTAAATGTTGCCCCAGAAATGAGCTCATGGAATATTGTTTTACTGCCCCTTGGCTTACAGAGGCTTTCGCAGGAGCACTCTCCTCTGGGTGGGAGGAAAGCAGCATCTCATTGCCTTTTGTTTCATTTCATTGCTATGTAGTCATGTTCAGCACCTCGTGTGATTCTTGACCATCTTTGTGTTTGCTACGATGAATTGTCTGTATAAGCCCCAGGCCCGTTTGTCAAGTAGGGTTTTTTCTTTTGTTGTTGGGTTACAGGGAAAGTGTTTGATAAAGATATCTACAGAAATATTTCTCATGGAAGAAGTATTATTTTTCTTTGCTCAGAAGAAGCAAAGTATTAAAGGAAATATTCCAAACAAGTAGGCAAGCAGGAACTATACAGGTTATTTTGTACTCAACGTCACATAACGTCTCCCTGTCCCTAGGAGTGTGGTTTAAGTGCCAAGTGAGGGAGGTGTATGGTGAAGGTTCCATAGACCCTAGACCCCCCAAAGCCCACCCAGAGCACAGTATCCCCAGACCCAGAGCACACTATCCCCAAACCCTGTCTTTGGGAGTATTCATCATTCATTTATCAAGCTTCATAAGAAGCTTGATAAATACTTCTTATTTTTAGTTTTACTAAATTACTTGTTTTTATGTGTAACATGTGACTGATTATTATTTTAAACTTGTTTATAATTTATTGAATCACCATGAACTACAATATGAACATTCCTCAATTGTAATGTATTGAATCATCATGGATTACAATATGGGCATTCCTCAAAAACTAAGGAATAAGCTTCCATATGACCCAGTAATTCCACTCCTAGGGAAAATACCCTGACACCCAAAAGTGCAGTACTGAAAAGCCATCTGCACTTCTAAGTTCATTGCAACACTATTCACAACTGCCAACATCTGGAAACAACCCAAGTGTCCAAGAGCAGATGAGTAAATAGAGAAACCATGGTACATCAACACAAAGGAATATTCCTTGGTCGTAAGAAAAGATGAGGTCAGGTAGTTTGCTGCTATATGGTGGCTCTTGAGAGAATCCTGCTGAGTGAAATCAGACAGAAGGAGAATAGACTCAAATGATCTCTCTCGCTTAGGTGGGATATAAACATCCGTGGGGAATATCAGATGCAATAGAACTTGGCAATAGATACTGTAATATCTGTTTTCATAGATAACTGTTTTCATAGAGTCGGGGATGGGCTACCTCCCCCATCTCTATTCTTTGGAAGGCGCAGCAGCCATACCCATGCCCCAAAGCCATCACCCAGTTAAAAAAGTAAGTCCAACTTTAATAACCCCATTAAAGATCTTGGAATTCCTGGAGCATGCGACTGCTACTAGTCTAATACACCATCATTATGATATATATGCTGTAATAAGCAATATAAAGTAAATTAATTAGTGCCTGCTAAGGGAGCAGGTCAAAACATTGGTAAAGTTTTTGGTAACAAAAACACTTTTATTAAGACGGTAGAATCAGACAACCAAAATAAGACAATTCCAAGACAGCAGGAGTGTAAAAGTGCAACAAACAGATTAATACTTTTCACCCTCTTCGTCTCCATTAGCACTATCTGCTCCAACCTCTTCATAATCCTTCTCCAGGGTGGCCATGTCTTCACTTGGGGGTGGGCAGAAAAAATAGGGACCTTGATGGTGGGACTCATGTAGGAATATTCAGTACCTGAAACAACTGTATTGTGAACACTTTGTAAATCCACAGTGTTTAAATAAAGGTTTAAAAAAATTATAAAATAAAGAGGCCTGGCCAGCCCAGTAATCTCAAAATGAAGTTTTTTGCCTCAGGACCAGACCCCCTCCCTCCCATAAGAGTTCTGATTTATCCTTAACCTAACACATCACATCTTTGGGGTGGGACCCTGTAAGGGAGTTTCCTGCATTTTCTAAATGTGGACCAAGTTGGACCAACCCTTGTGGCCACAGAGCTCCCCTGTGGTGAAATGAAATATTTCTAGCTCAAGGTCTTGGGGGATGAGGGAGACAGGACTTACTAGGACCAGAAGACCTTCTCCTTGCTGGCTGTCCCAGCTGCCATGCTGGTGTCCCTAGTCAGGGAGGTGCCCGTCACTGTCTCCCCCCACACTGTCCTCAGGGGTCAGCTCATTCCACACACACACACACACACACACCTACAGAAGGGGTAACTTGGGCTTCTCAAATGCTGCTTCTTTTTCCTCCCTTTTTTTGTCCTCAGGGTGCATTTGCTCACCCTTTGAGCAGAGAGACAGCAGAATTTGCTCTGAAGCACAAGTGAACATGCTTCCAAATCCTCAGGGACCAGTGTGACACCCTTCCTGTCCCAGAAGCACCCTGGGCTGGAGGTGTAGGGAACTGTAGACCTTCTGGCAGGAACCCGTGAAAACCTCATTCCTGTGGTAATTCCTTCTACACAGCTGCCTGAGAACATTTCAAGCATTTTATTTTTGGGCGTCTGCTCCAATCACTGAAAACAATTTAAAGAGGGAAAATATTAGAGCCAAACTTTTTCAAAGAGGTGGGTTTTCTTTTTTTCCACCTCTAACTTGAAGTTGTAACTTAAGCGAAGCAAACAAAGGGGCTGTTATGCATATCTGATGAGTGCATTTCCTTTGATTGGGATGAGTGATGTCATCTGGACCCAGCTGTGGGTCCATGACAAACGATTTCCCTTCCTCATGTTTCAGCAGTCATTTCTGCTCCTAATGCAATTATTTTGACTCGAACCTGGCATTTTTTCATGGTTCCCCCCCCATCAGCTGATCCCCCTAACCCTCCTTTGGAAGACTTGAGGAGACACCAGAAAGGTATCGAGTGTGGGAGAGACCATCACTGAAGGCTGCACCTGGTCAAGTACTCGTGTGGGGAGGCTGCCTGTTGTCCCCTTTTTGCTCCCCCTGTTCCTTCTTGAAGATAGCGAAGTCTGAAGCTGAGGAGCCGGGGCCTAGAAGCCTGAGGGGGTGTGCCCCTGCTCTAGTCTGTGGCCAGAACCAAGGAGCAGGTTGTTGAGTGTCTTTCCAGTGACCCCCAGGGTCCAGAGCAGTGCCCTCGCTGGTCTAGGACAGGAACTTCTGGAAGTTTCCATTTCTTAGCAGGAGGGCTGGAGAAAGCAGAGATTAGAAATAGACACAGTAGGTGGGGGAGGCTGTATCCGGGCGCACAGCAAACATGGGCATGGGCTATCTCTGCTGCTCAGATCTGCTGATTCAGAAGCAGCTGGGTGGTCACTAGGGGCCATCAAAGTGGTTGCTAACCCCCAGTTTGAACTCAGGAGTCAGAGAAATGGTGTCACCAAGAGCTGTAGAGTTTGAGTGTCCACGATATCTTGGGGCATTTCACAGCCCAGGGACCCATCCTCATCCCTGGAGTGGAGGTGGGTCCGAGTCCACATACTCCCAGGAGCACTGCCGTGGGGAACTGAAGTGGGTGCCATTCTCACATCACCCATTTATCCAAGTGACTTCAGGAATTGAAACCTATTTGTTTCATTTGCCAAATCAAGGTCAGAATTAGATGTTCTCATAAAGATAGGAGGTTGGAGCCAAAGAGATTGTGCAGGGGTTCAGTGGTGCTTCCTTAGTTGTGGCCAACCCTAGTTCAAATGCTGGGACCAACTGGTCCCAAACATTGCTGGGTAGTCCTGGGGACCCCTTGGGCACTGCCAGAATAGCCTGGATAATAATCCCCAGCACCCTGGGGCCTGAACAGCACCACTGCCCTAGGCTCTTAAACTAAACTACTAGTTGGGTTGATGGATAGTCACCAGGTGTGACCCCTGGGTCCCCTGAGCACTACTTAGGAGGCCCCAACCCCCAAAAGAAGGTGTAGTTGTTTTAATCAAAATAATCTCTTCAATAGCTGGCCTTTAAACTTAGTAAGTGTCTTGTACCAAGCATTAGCAGGGGACGCACAGTGATAGGCCAGCAAGTAAGCCACCCTCCTTGCTTGCAGCAGACGCCAGGTTTGATCCCTGATATCCCATATGGTCCCCTGAGCACCCTCCAGGAGTGATTCTTGAGCACAGAGCCAAGATTAAATCCTGTGTGTGGCGAGGTGTGGTCCCAAAACTAATATTTTAAAGAAGGCCTTAGTGGGAAAACCACTTTCCCTCTGCCAGCCTTGCCTTTGGAACGGAGCCCAGGAAAGGGGCAGAGTTTGCTGCACTCACTGCCATGTGTAGCCAGGGCCCGTGGCTGTCTCTGCATCCTCCCCATGCTGTCCCTGTAGGGACAGGGCAGGCACAGGGGACAATCCTTGTGTTTCAGTTTGTCACCACCACACCCTTTCTCAATGCCCGTCTTTGCATCGCTCTCACACCCTTTCTTTCTCCTTCTGGCAGAGCCTCTCTTAGCTCCAGCCCTATTCCAGACCCTCGAGCCTCTAACTGCCTCTTAGCTCTAAACTGCTTGTGGCAAACCTCCTGGTCAATAAGTGTAAGTGTGCCCCTAAGGAAAGGGGCTCTGCTTCTCATTCCTTCTGAATCCCCCAAGTTCCCAGCATCTGTCTAGCACCAATCCATAGACAGAATGTTGGCTGGATGTACTTTGCTTGGTTTGCAGATAATTAACACCAAACCTCAAAACAGGTCTCAGAAAATAAGTTCTAGGGTCTTGTGTTTAGAATGTAGATCCCCAAGCTGCAGCGATAGTACAACCGGGTTGGTGTTTGCCTGGCACACAGCAAACCTGAGTTTGATCCCTGGCACCCACTATGGTCCCCTGACACCGCCAGAAGTAACCCCTGAGCATCACCTGATGTGGTCCCCAAACAAATAAACATATATCCTTTTCACTTCTAGGTCATCGATTCTTAACTGTCTGCGGGCTTGGTCAGGGTGGCCAGGTCTGGCACCCTGCAGAAGGGTGGTTCTTCATGTGAATATTTTGGCAGCAAATCCTCTGCTTGGATAGAAACCAGTGCTGCCGGGCAGGGCTTCCCTCTCTCCTCTCCCTCCACTGCTAAGGGGTAAGAGCATTTGGCTATGTGAGTTCCACAGCTTTTCTGATTTTAGTGGGTTGCCATGAAACGCTTCAGAGAGTAGAATCCTGAGAGCCTGAGGGAGCAGAAGGAAGGGCTGGAGGGCTTTGCATTGGGTCTCCATAAAATATAGCCACAGGATAAATGGTGCTCCTGTTAGTGTCTATGTGCATGCCCAATTGGGAGGCCCGCGCACTTCTCAAGTGCAGCTTCTTGTAGTGGACTTATGTCTTCAAGGATGGGCTTCCCAGAGAGCAGCCATGGGGAGTCATTTCATGGGGTTTGCAGAGCGTGCCCTGAATGCCAAATCTTCCTGGTGTTTGGTGTTTGGATGTGGTGCTTGGGGGAGCTAGGCCATCATCGTGTGGCCCTCAGGTACATGTTCTACCAGATGTGGTGCTTGGGGAACCAGGCCGTTGCTTTGTTCCCCGAATGCAGGGGAACCAGACCGGCGCCTCCAAGAACATGTTCTATCTCTTTTTTGGGTTCCCTGTTCCCCTCTCTGCTGCCACATGGCCAGCAACACCTCAGCACACCAACCCGTGACCTGTGTTTACTCCTCAGCTCGTGGACGTAAGTGGCCCTGACGGAGGCATCTGGGTACAGGCCACAGAGCCTGGGTTTTCAGCAACAGGCTACTATCCTCCAGACCCCTTAGTCTTCACTTCAGACCAGCAGCTCCTAGCCCACTCATCCCCATGTGCCGCAGCCCAAGGACCAGTGCTAGTGAGTTGCTCTGCCTTTACACTTGCAGATGGATTCAGAGGCTTTGGGTGTCACAGTTGCCCCTCATGGGTACAGCCATGTGCCCATACACAAGATTTCGGGTGATGACAGAGTGTGTGGCCTTGGCTGGGCTGAGGGGTGCGGGAGACATCCAGGTAAGCAGCCAGGCCAGTGACATTTGCATGACATCGTCCAGCTACATGTTTCTCAAAGGCAGCTCTGTCTGGGGCGTGGATAGTGCATCCTTGTGTGTGTTCTAGGCTGGAATTCACCCACCAAGCCTACAGACACTTAAGGGAATGGGAACTGAATGTCTCATTTTGGAAGTGGATTGAGAAGCTCGAGGACATCCCAGACCTTTGGCCCCAAAGAATTTAACAGAGCAATCTGGACTCCTTGCTCCTTAATGGCTTTGTGGACTTGGGTAAAGCTTTGAGGAGTCTTTGCTTTCTTGTCTGAGGAGTTGAAGTTCATAGCTCTAGCTCTCTTGTCTTGTAGGTTACCTATGGTAAAGCATGTGCTTGTATGTTAGCCACCAAACGTCCCAGCTCTTAAAACAATGAGTGTTTATTAATAGTCATCAATGCAGGGGATTGGCCTAGCACATGGTTGATGCCTGATCATCCTCTGTGGCTATTCTTGATATAGTTTATGAAGATGGAACAGGCTTTTCTAACACTCTCAGACCTACTGCTGACAGACTTATAGCCTGTGTTCTCTGCAGGTAATTTCTAGAGAACTAGAGAAGTCAGTCCAAGTGGTCCTTTGTTGACTAAAGAAGTTTGCTACAGACTTCCTTTGTTCCTTCCATGAGTTTCAACTAGGGCTTTGCCTTACCACATGATGGGGCCAAGGCACAGAGCAGGCACCAGGCTTTCCCAGATGATGGGCCGATGAACAGAGCAGGCACCTGGCTTTCCCAGATGATGGACTGAGGCACACAGAGTGGGCACCAGGCTTTCCCAGATGATAGGCCAAAGCACAGAGCAGGCACCACCAGGCTTTCCCAGGTGATGGGCAGAGGCACAGAGTAAGCATCCAGCTTTTCCGGTGAGGCCACTACTTCACTTAATGTCATGGAACTCAAGCTTGAGTTGACTGTCTAAGGTTATCTGAAGTTGGCCTCATGTGTTCAGGAGGCAAGTCGGGCATATGCCTCAAACAGCGGAGCACAGGCCTGGGTGCATGTATGAGGTCTACAGTCAGATCCTGGCCCCACGTGCCCCCTGAGTACTGCTGGGAGTGGTCCTGGATCCTCCTTCTGCTGGAGGCAGGCCAGAGAGATGCTCCAAGAACTGGAATGCTGACTTGCAGGAAACCCAGGTTCAATCCCTGGCACTTTGTGGTACCCTGGAGTAGCTCCAGTGTAGACAGATCAAAGGAAAGAAACAGTTGTTTTTCCTTTTCTATTCTGCCATGTGGAGTTCAAGTATTTTAGCACCACTGAGTATTCTCACGAATCATAAAAGCTAAAATACAGTGAATGCCCCAAGAATGTGTTCTCTCGGTGTGACTGTTGGCTCCGGGAGTCTCATCCTGCCTTCAGTGCTGGGTCCTGGGCCATCTCTGCACCCTGGGGATAAAGGGCCTCCAGTAGCCCTATGGGGGTGAACGAGCTGGGGCCCAAATTCACACCTACAGCTTTCAGGATACAGTGTCCCTGTCTCTGTTTCCATCCATTATCCAACTGGACTTCTTCCTGGAAGCTCCTTGAAGGCCAGAGCCAAGTCTCAGGCTCTTTTGGCTCTTCTTTGCCCTTCCCATTGTGCCGAATTTGAGGTAAATGATCCTGAACATGCTCCCCTCATGCTTGTCAAGAGAAGCTCCTATCTTCCCCTGCCGTATGACATCATTATTGCAGGTGAGGTTTAAACACAAGTCGCTGCTGTCTTGGGGGACAGACTGTATTGTGGTGATGATGAGGTTAGGTCCCAGAGTTCCTAGATCATGAACCAGAATCTACCCCCACACCCTGGAGCAAAGTGCAGAAAAGGGACTTTTGCTCTGTTTCCCCTTGGTGCCTTGAACTTCATTTCCAAGAGGGGGGTTGATTAACTCACAAATCGTACCACATGCCCAGTGTCCAAGGATGGGCAGTCTCTGGTGTGTGAGCAGGTTTAATTGTGGACTCAGATGTTCCTTTCAGGAGTAATTTGTCTGTAATTTGAGGAGGTGGTCCCACACAGATCATCAGGGAAAGAGAAAATGAGAGTGATGTGTGGCAGTCCCCGCAGAGAGAAGGGCTGCTGGACCATTTCTGCCAGACACAGGTCAGTTGATGTACCCTTACTGTCCACTGTGTTCCTGTACTGACATCAGGGAGGGCTGGAATGAGCCACAAATGGTCATCAGAGAAGATTCGGGTGTGCAACTCCCTAAGGCAGGGCCATGTTCTCTCCCCACTGAAGGACCCTAAGTTCTCAGACTTTCCAATTCTCCACAATAAGGGATGGCGCCGCCAGGTCTGGAGTCTTTCATGACAACTGACGGAACTGGAATGACCATAGTGGGTCTGATACTATTCATGAAACCAGAGAGAAATGGATTCCTCCTCACTGATGGCTAATATAGGGCTGAGAGTCGTCACCTCACCCTGACCCTCAGGGCTGCCTCCTTGTGGGGTCACAAAGACTCAGGCTGACTGCAGGGGTCCCGGCTTCTAGGCTCTCTCTGAATCACTTCCCAGGAGGGAAACATGGAGGGCTCTTCCTAGGACTCCAGGCCAGAGTCTCACTGATGTGATTGGACCTCCGGTCCCTCTCCCAGAAACTCACAGTTGTTCAGGGTGACAGCTCACAATCATGACACAGTGATGTCAGACTCCTGCCTGGTCTACAGGTCACACCCCAGAAACCCACGGGGTCAGCAGTTACCACATAGCTGTGATGAGTGGGCATTACTTGAGTCACCACAGAGCTCTGCATGCCCGGCAGATATAATCTCCCTCCTGCCCTCGCCCTCTCTCTTCCCTCCCTTTCCTCCTTTCTTCCTTTCCATCTTCTGATTCTCCCTCTCACCTTCTACCCTCCCTTCCTCCATCTTCCCATCTTTCCTCCCTTCTTTTCATACTCCCTTCCACTCTCCCTCTTTCTTTTCTTTCTCCCTCCCTCCCTCTCTCTGTTTCTCCTTTCCTCCATTTCTCTCTCCCTCCCTCTCTCTCTTTCTCCTTTCCTTCAGACCTTCCATGATAAGCATATGCAAACATGGTCTCTGCTTGTACTTTTAAAAGGGACCGTGTTACTAGGTAGGTATTGGAGCCTTAGCTATAGAAACATATCAACAGAAGCTCCTGGTTCTGTAGCATCACGTTTCTAGAGGTGACCCGGTGATAAAAACCCACATCAAAATTTCCATAGCCCAGGTCCTGCCCTCTGTGCTGGTCTCAGCTCTCCTGCTCTGGGGGGAGAGGATGATCCGCCCAGACTAATTGGTTTATCTGTGGCCAAACCTCTTCAGGATGGGGATAGAAGAGGGTGAGACAGATGGGAAAAGGTCAATGGAGTAAGTCTCCCTGCCTCTCCACACACACATGAGGCAGAATCTAATTCTCCTGGGCCCTTAGAGGTTTTTACCAACTTGTTGCTGTGAATGTGCTTTTACCTTGTTATCACAACCCCCTCCATTCCTTGATATTCATAGCAGCCAAGTGGTCTCAGAGCTTTGGTTCCCCAGGGAGCACCTTTGCTCACCCTTTGGCAGACTCATTTCAGCCTCTCCCACCCCAGAGAGCCCCTGAGAGGATGCTGGAGCTCAGGGGTACCCCAGGTCACATGGGTGCTAAGAGGTGGGGTGGGAGATTCGGCCTCCTGTTCTCTGACCCTGTTCCTGTGCTCTGTCTTGTGTGTGCTCAGCCATGTACTCAGAGCATCCCTCCACTCTCTCTGCCTGCAGCGCCTCCTCAGTGCAAGTCTTGCCGTGGCTGCTTCCAAGCACAGCTTTCTAGCACATGTGTTTGAGCACACACTTTCTAGCACATGCGTTCTAGCACACACATTTTAGCACATGTGTTCTAGCACACATCCTAGCACACACACTCTTGCACATGTATTCGAGCACACATATTCTAGCACATGCATTCTAGCACACATATCTAGCACATATGTTCTAGCATATGTGTTCTAGCACACATTTTAGCACAAGTTGTAGCACACATGTTCTAACGCAAGCTAGCACACATTCTAGCACATGTGTTCTAGCATACATGTTCTAGCACATGCGTTCTAGCACACATTCTAGCATGCATGGACTAGCACACACATTCTAGCACATGAGTTCTAGCACACATTCTAGCACATGCATTCTAGCACACACATTCAATCACACATGTTCTAGCACACACGTTCCTTTCATAGAATTTGGAAACTCGCCCGACCCCTTCATCGTGTTTCCCTGGCCTCTCCTCTGCCACAGTGCCCAGAACATTGAAAACCATCAGCTTTGCCTCTGGCCTTATGAGCCAGCCAGGGGGAGCTGTAGACCGTGACTCTGAGGCCGGCGTTGAGCAGAGTCTGTGGAAAGTGCCTTTTCCAGGTGGGAAGAGCCACATGTGTGTCCCCTGAATGTGGCCGTGTTGTCTGTGGTTCCTTCCCGCCTCACCTGCTCTCTGCCCTGCTCACTGCCAGTCCTAGCCTGAGGCCGGGACCTCCAGCTCTTTGATGGCTACCCCATCTTCTTCAGCCCCCAGCTCTGATAGTGACTGGAGGGCCTGTGCCCCACTTGGGGTGCTGCTCTGTGCCCCAGCTCAGGCAGAACCTTCTCTTTCAGAGTGTAGCTTCAAAAACGCAGCCTTTGCTTTTGTTGTGTTATGAAAGTTTTCCAACCAACTTCAGAAGTGCTTCTACCCACCAGAGCCACTTAAGGATATGGTTCCATTCCCCAAGTGTGTTTTTATCCCAGAGTTACTTGGAAGAATGAGGCAAACTACCTAAAAGTGTGTCTGTGTGGTGGCACAGGGGGAGAAACAGGCCCATTGCACGAACACATTCTCCAGGAACATTCAAGCTCTTAGAGGCGGCTCATTTGTTTTTACCATTTAGAATGAAATTAAGGAAGTCTGTGTTTGTCCTCATAGCCAAGCTATTCTTGGCTACCCCGTGCTCAGATTGGGGCTGGGGGTGGCGGGTGAGAGTGAAAGTGTCTCCTTGAGGGAAAGGGATTGGATGCTTGCGATTTTGTTCTGTGTTCTTTCTCATTTTCAGTGCAAGAGCTGTAGATTGTTGGCTTAGAATAGTTCTGGGGTTTGACTTCACACTTAATCTGGGTAGAACTCTTGTATCCACTTTCAGGAGAAAATGTATTCAGCTGTAATTGGAGAGGACCGCAGAGCAGGGTGGGTGCTCACTTCGCATATGGTAGATCCAGGTTCAATCCCAGCATCCCATAGGGTCCCCAAAGAGCACCACCAGGAGTGATCCCCGAGTGCAAAATAGGCAAAGTAACCCCTAATCATTGGATGTGGCCCCTCCAAAAGCTTTTCCCCAGCGGCACATGTGGACGCTCACCAGAAGCTGGTTGCCCTTCCTTTGCACACCTACTTTTCATTTGAGTCGGACAAATACCCTCTGAGACTTTCAGGCTGGAGATTAGCTAGCCCACACAGGAGCCTTGCACACTAAACCTGGCACCCTAGAAAGCTCAGAGGGTGGCTGAGTGGGTAGCTTAGGAGCAGATGGGCTCCAGTCTGTCAATCTGTGGCCAAGGCGGCTCTTGGTGGGACCCTTTGATTCATTAAAATCTGTGACAACAGGCTGGGGTTTCAGCTCTAAGGGGTCCCACGCCAGGGTGTTGCTTGAGGTTAGTGCAAGAATGCCTGGAAACACAGCCTCTTCCTCCTGTGCCTGGTGAGACTGGACAGCACAGCCCCTTCCTCCTGTGCCCGGAGATACTGGACACCACAGCCCTCCCTCCCATTCCTGGAGATACTGGACACCACAGCCCCTTCCTCCCATGCATGGAGACACTGGACAGCGCAGCCCCTTCTTCCTGTATCCGGAAACACTGAACAGCACAGCCCCTTCCACCTGTTCCCAGAGAGACTGGACAGCATAGCCCTTCCTCCATGCCCGGAGAGACTGGTGGGGGCCTAGTGGGGGGTGAACGGAACTTGAGGGCATTCTGTGTTTGTGTAGATGTGTTTTCAGACTGTTATGTTTTAAGAATATAATCAAGTAGTGTGGATATTGGCCTCTCTCTAGACCAACACTCAGGTGGAGTCGTTGGCCCCCAAAGCCCCCTGGACTCAACTTCCCGACTCTAGCCAAGGAGGGCAGTGACACTATTCTACCTGAATTCTCTGCTCCCGCTTTTCTCTCTTAATCTCCCCCACCACCACCTCTGCACACCTGCACAGCTCTGACCCAGAACCCACTCTCCTATTCGTGTATGTCTGGCATTGGTGGTTCTTTGGAGGAGATCACTGATCATCTGTGTTTGGAAACATGGCCCAGAGAGGAAAGAGTCCAGAGCAGCAGCCCACAGAAACAATGTCACCGTCATGTTTTCAGCCGGATCCCTCAGCCCCGGCCAGAGCCACAACAGATGCCTCAAGATGCAAAATCCCAGCCTTGGCAGCCAGACAAGGCAGGTTTCACACTTGGGCAGGAGCCTGGCCTTGGCCTGCTGTCCTGAAGCAGTGCTTGGCCGTGGATAAAGGTGGGCCAGGCGGAGTGAGCAGGCGCTGGCTGCACCTGGTGGCAGTGCCCTGCTGTCCCATGTCTGCCCTTCACAGGCAGGATCAGAGCATGGGCCCAAGGCACAGTGTAGGGCTGTCAGTGTCCTCTTGGTGACAGTGCCTGTGGGTCCTGTACCTCTCACACTGGGGTATTCTGAGCAGGAATTTGATCACTCCTGTCATATTTCAGCGACTGTTTATGAGTACCTGCTATGCACCAAGACCTCTGTGTGGGAAGGAAACAGCTGATGAGTGCGTGCGCTACAGTTGGATAAGCAAATGGCAGAATTTATCTGTGTGGAAATCAGTGACTAACTGCCATGGTTGCTGGGGGCACATAGGCAGCTCATGGACCCAGTTGACCTGACTGAATTGATAGAATTTTCACTGGTTTTAAGTACAACTTTATCTTTTTTTTTAATTGAATAACCATGAGATAGACCATTACAAAGATATTCATAATTGAGTTTCAGTCATGCAGTGTTCCAGCATCCATCCCTCCACCAGTGCATATTTCCCAGCACCAATATGGCATTCTCCTGCATACTACCTACCTACCTCTATGGTAAGCACTTTCTCTCTCTCATCCCCCTCTTTAGTGCATTGTAGTTTGCAATACCAACAAGTATATCTCTTTACCTACTTTCAATACTCAGTTCCAGTCTAGTGGCAATATTTCCAACTGTTATTCTCAAAGTGAGACTCACATACACGGGACAGAGCTGCTACCAGCTCTCCCTGTGCCCAAGTGAACATGAGGTGCCTGGGAGGGAAGGCGGGTTCTAGCCCTGGCCCGACACCCCAGCAGAGCCTCGCAAGAAGACAGAGGAACCCCCACACCATGAGGGCAGCCATTTTCCACATCTGGACTCCCCACTCATCAGAGCTCCCTCCACCCAGCAGAAGAGCTGATCACAATCCCTGCTTCCATGGTGTCTTTGCAGCCATGCGGTTCATCAATAAATGCTCGAGATTAGAGGTGACTACAAGAGTATCCCATTCACATGGCAGAGCCTGGCAAGCAACTCATGTCGTATTTGATATGCCAAATACCAGTAACAATTATAGACTTCATTCCCATGACCTGATGGAATGGTTTGAGGCTCTTTATGTTCCTGGAGCGAGCAGATGCCCTTGCGCCACACTAGCATAAGACAGGACATATGGAGATGTTACTGGTGGCCACTCAAGCAAATCGATAATCAATGGGAAGACAAGTAACACAAGTGATACAAGTGATTCTCAAAGTGGTCCCTTCTCTATTTTACCTATGCTCCATCCCCTTTGGTATCTACTTGTGGTAGATTCCAACCATTGACACATTCTCCTGGCTCCGTTTTCCCTGGCCTCATACTATTTTCTCATACTATTTTTCTCATATTAGTCTCATACTATTTTTCAGATCCCACAAATGAATGCAGTTATTCTTTATCTGTCCTCCTTCTGACTCATTTCACTCAGAATGATACTCTCCATGTCCATTGATTTATAGGCAAATTTTATGACTTCGTTTTCCTAAAAGCTGTGTAGTATTTCATTTTATAGATGTACCATGTTTTCTTTTAATCCAGTCATCTGTTCTCGGGCACTCTGTTTCCAGATACTGGCTATTGTGAATAGTTTTGCAATGAACACAGAAGTGAAGATGGTGTTTCTTCTGTGGGTTATTGAGACTCCAGGGTATATTCCCAGGAGTGGTATTGCTGGGTTCAATGGGAGCTCAATTTCTGTTTTTGGAGGACTGTCCAAATTGTTTTCCATAAAAACTGGACCAGTCAGCCAGCATTCCCACCAACAATGAATGAGAGTCCCTTTCTCCCCTCATACACATCAACACTGGTTGTTCTTGCTCTCTTGGACATGTGCCAGTCTCACACAGTTGTACCTTAAATGGCACTGACTTTGCAATACTTCATTTCTTGAATTTAGAAATGTGTCTTTAATCGTTAGCATTTTCTTCCAACTTCGAAAAGTGAGAAATTTCTATTCTTATATTCATTTGGAAAATAGAACAGAAAATTTTAATTCACTGATCACATTACAATCCCCAAACAACCATCCTTAACATTTTGGGGTTGCAAAATGGTGAATTTTAGATCAAAAAATATCTTTAGAGCATAAAAAAGGTCTTACAGTCTGCAGATACATCTGCCTGGCCCTGTTTTCAGATGGTTTTCCTTTCCTGGGTGAAATCTCCTATTAATTATGTTTGCCATGCCAATCAGTGGAATGAGGTGATTAGAAAACTATAGAGAATGAGGTGGAGTGATTTACTATTTGATATTTTCATGCATATTTGTTTAAAGGCTAGCAAATATCCTTTCACCTGTGAAGAGCATTCTGCTGTCCAGAGAGCTATAACTAAATGATGAGGAAGATTTTTATTTGAAGTCAGTATTTTCATCCAGTGTCCTTTATGTAAGGGGGTAAGGAGAGCATAAAGGAGGGGTCTGCGGGGATTAGCTCAGCAGACAAACAATTTGAAGACAAAAATAGTCCTTAAGGAGCCTGAGTACATGCTAGATATTACCAGATCTTAAAGCAAGGGATGTAGATATTCTAGGTAATGAAAGATGTCAACTCTTAAGATCACTTAGCATAAATGCAAATGTGTACAGACCTTGTGTCCCAACTGTTGTGAATAACCACCGGACCTGAGCCAGTGTGTCCCTTGCTGAGATTTGGTGCTGTGTATATTACAATTGCATAGTCTACAAGGAAAATCATGTCCTTGTGTGGCCAATCAGCTTCCTAACTAATCTCTGAGAAAATAATGGTACTTCCTGGTGAACATTTGCAGGAGCCTCGCTTTGCAGCATGTAACTTTGGTCTGAGGGGGATACCAGGAATTCCAGGCTCTCTGCATAAAATGGATACAGAAAGCCTCAGATAGGTTCTTTGAGTGCTTTTGGCATGGGGATTCATCAGGATTTATGCACTGTACAGTGGGAGAGGCCTGATGAGAAGCCAACAACTGAGACAGAATGAATAATTCAGCGTGGCAATCAAGCACACTGTCCCGCTTGCCATGCAGTAGCTCTCTTTACGTAATAGCAAAGTGAAAAAGAAATTGATGTCATAAATAAACAACTGCCATTCACCGTGAAGCTGACTCCAGCCTCACAGGTAAGTTCTGTTTTCAGGTATTGTTCATAGCTTTCTTACATGGTTAAAAATGGGCCCTTTGTAACATTTAGAGATTTGTATCCCCAGCAGTTCTTTCACTGCCAGTGTTGAAGGAAAACTCGTCTGAAAAGACAAGGCATCCAGTCTCTTCCTCGGAGACCAGTTCTTTGCTGGTCTTGTTTTGGACAGTATCATGGCACCTCTTGCTGCCTGTTGGATGATGTGACAGGACCTGCTGTGCTGGCCCCAACAGGACTCCCCGTTTGATGCCTTTCCCGTTAGTTTTAAGAGCAAAGATGTGAACTGGGCTTGTCCAGTAACTGGCATCCCCACATAAATATTGCCTTATGGAGTGAACAGTGAGAGCATCTCCTTGTTCTATTTCTGTGTCTCTTAAAAGAAAATCCAAACATCATCAGGTAACCTCCTACACATAACCTCAGCTCTTAAGTAGCACTTGTGATTTGTAATTAATGCAATAACTGGCACATGTTCATACAGACACAGAAAGGAAAGCATTTAACTGTGAAATTACTGGCTTTTCCTTTTTTATGTTATTATCAATGTCTTGGCCCTCTTGGTCAGAAATACTGGCGTTGGAGTGGAGAAGCAGGTGGGGCCACAGCCTGTGGTGCTCAGGGATGACTCCTGGCTCAGGAGACCTCATGGGGTACTAAGGATTGAACCCAAGTTAATCACATGCAAGGCAAGCACTCTACCCAGTGTACTATCACTTCAGCCCAATGAATTTTACTTCAAAACAGGAGTAATAAAATTTTGTTTTCTATCTGGGAAGTAAATACAGAATTCCCACAAGTTCCTACAAAAATAAGAAACATGCATTTGTTCATTAGCTTTTAATTCACCTCCTTATGATTTAATTGGGGGGTTACTTGAGGTGGAGTTTCCCAAGGTGTGTTCAGGGGTCCTGGGATCACTGCCCATAACACTCTGACTGGCTGTGAGGACCCTAGAGTTGAATTCTGGACCCGGCAGTGTGGGGCAGCTCAACTCAGCATGCTGGTGGCCACCAGAGTGTCAGGCATCCAATATGGGCCCCTCAGCATACAACCTTGCATGCCCACCCTTGTTCTAGCTCCCCAGACTGCTGTTCAGTTTTTAAAATCTTCATTATTGATAAAATTCATGAAACTTTTAGCATATTATCAACCCCATCTCCCCATAAAAGGGCAGCTTTTTAAAAAGTATTTTATTATACCACAGTGAGATATACAATTACAAAGATGTTCGTGTTTGGGTTCAGGTCAGACAGTGTTCCAGCACCCATCCCTCCACCAGTGTCCATTTTCACCACCAATAACCACAATTCCTTCCCCCTTTCCCTCTAGCCTGCCTCTATGGAACAGGACAGCTTTTTATCGTTAAACATTTTATCTCTGAAACTCTTTGAACTTCATTAGAACATCACTTTGAGCCACATGGATATTTGCTGTCTGAGCTTGGAAGATCCCCACGGCTCAGGTAGGCTCTCTGGATTCTGCAGCTTGTCTCAGCACATGCCAGGTAGGGTTAGGACAAACAGACCCAGAATAGGCCGGGATTACAGCATGATTGAGCAGCCTAGCCGCCTCTGTGTGTGCACATTCTCAGAACTGAATACACAGTGGGTTCTGAAGGCCAGAGAGATTGAAAATAAACTCTCGCATCCTCCTTTCCCGGCTCGAAGCTGGGAATGGACAAGACCTAAGTGGGAAAGAATTGGACCTTTTGAACCCTGAGAGGGGGAAAGCATAGGGAGTCTGAAGGCTTATGACGGTTCTCATCCGGTGGGGTTGTATCCCGGTGATGCTGGGGTTCCTGCCTCTCCCCTTCAGTAGGGTCCAGCATGGGGGGTGCAGCCAAGTGGCATTTCATCAGAAAACTTCCACTGGGTTTGACAGCAGTTCCAGAGAAGAATGAGCTCAGTTCGTGTTGAACTTGATAAAGCACAACGTGAAAACAAATGCTCCACGGTGCCCTGCACGTGCCATTGTCTGAGGATGATTGCTTCTGGAGAAATCCAGCAGTTTAGCTCAGAGGCGGCGAAACAGATTCTCTTCCCTGAGCTTCGGGTAGAGATGAAGCTCTGTTGGGTACCCGTGATCAGGAAGGATAGGGACCTTCTGTCAGCTGAACAGAGGAAGCTGTGTGTGGCACTGACCAAGCACATTGGATTCATAGTATGACCCCCAGGGATGCTGGACCCTGCACCCACATGCTGGACCCTGTTGGTCTTTGCCTAAGGAGGTTCCTCCATGATGTGGAGAGTACACATTTATCTGATCCTGCATTAGAGTCGTGGGATATTGATTTTTTATTAGAAAATTCAGTCACCCTAATGTTGGGGTGTCTGGTGGGGTATGTATGAGGCCCCTTATGACTGGTGGTCCAAGTCACTCAGCAGTCTGTGTTACAGACTCCACCAACAGGAGGAAGGCTCAAGGTCATTTGAAGGGAGGGAGCATTCTTGAACATCCCCAGTCACTGGCGGGGATGAGACATCTGGTCTCATTTGGTTCTCTCTGACTGCCTTGGCAGGAAAACCCAAGGAGAGTCTTTACTGGGATCTACTGTCATGCTCACAGCACCACAGAGCTCTCTCTATCCCTGTGGTGCCAAGTCCACGATGCAAGCACAGGATCCTAGAGCTCTCTCTAGCCCTGTGGCACCAACACCCCCTCCCCGTGTGCATGGAATCCCAGAACTCTCCCTCGCCTGACTGAGCCAAGCTCGCCCTGCCACCACGGGATCCTAGTCCTCAGCGGTGTGGCTGCACAGATCTCCCAGCTCAGCTGCAGTGGCATGGCTGCAGGGCTCAGTGTCCTGTTGGCCCCTGGGATCCACTGTCACAACCCCCACAGACAGCAGCTCCCCAAGGAAGTGTCAGTTAATACTTGCTGACTTCTAGACCTGTTGGTCTTTGCCTAAGGAGGTTCCTGCCTTGCCCCAACCTTCACTCACATGTGAGAACTATTCAAAGAGCTGAAATAAGCCCTGCCTGACAGTTGGGACTTGGGTGGCTTTCACTCAGCCTTCTGGGATGAGCCCCTGCACTAAGCAGACCAGGGGCGCTTTGCACCTCTGCCCACCCTCTGGTGGGCTACGTCCAGTCTAGCACCTCAGGCCAGTTGTTTGGACTTCTTGTGTGCTGAGGAAGGTTTGCTCTGTGGCCTGCAGAGGTTGTGGAGTATAAAGAACAGCTGCTGAAGGAGCCAGAATGTTCTCACTCCTCTGAGCTGGAGAATGTGGGCTCCCAAGCAACTAGTGACATGTTCTAAGGGGTTTGGGACTGTGCTTTGTTTTGCATTTTTAAATAAACTGGTTGGGGAGGGAGAGAGCAAGGTGTTTTAGAATTGGGACAGAATTAAGAGGGAGGTACAGAGCCTTCCCATGTTGACCTCCCCTCCCCCTCAGCCTTCACACTCTCAACATCTCCTACTCAGATTTTATCTTTACCATCATTGGTGACCCTCTATTGACAGATCATTCATGAGAGTGGGGTCTCTGTCAGGGTCACTGGTGGTCATGTACTTTCCCTGGGCTCTGACCCATGTAGAGTGGTTTGACACCGCCCCCCAGCTGGTCTGGTGCATTAACTGTCCTCCTTCTCCGGCTCTACTCCCTCCTTCCCCGTCTCTGCTGGAAGCACCGATTCCCTCTGCTGTTTCCATAGTTTACATTTTCCTGCAAAATCCTGCATTCTTCCAATTGGTGTCTTTCCTTGGCGATATGCTATTGCATTCTGCCATGTCCCTGCAGGGTCAAGAGCTCATTATTGCTTGGTGGGGTTTCTGGGTCTGGGCATACAACTCCTTTACGTAAGATGAACATCTTAGTGACTGTCACCCTCTGACAAGTAAGAATATAGCTGTCACAAATGACTTTGTGCAGGTGTATGTGGGGAGGTGGCATATGTTTTTAGGTACTGGAGGGCATGATGGACACCAGTCCTGATGTCAGGCCTGGAGCAGACTTAGTTTTCTGAGGTCACTGGACTTGTCATCTTGTGAACCACGTTCATGGGGTCACTTATGGTTCTCTTTGATGGCCATATTTTTTCTTTGCATACCTAGATATGTATTTGATTTCTTTCATTTTATTTTCAGGGGCGGTATCATGCCTAACAATGCTCAGGGGTTACTCCTAGCTCTACACTCAGGAATCACTCCCGGTAGTGCTTGGGGAACCATATGAGATGCCTGGGGTTGAATCCCAGTTGGCTGCATACACGGCAAGAGCAATGTCCCTGCTATTAGGCCTATTGCTCCTGCCCCAATTTCTGACATTTTATAACACCACCTTTTATTTATCATGATGCTCTTAGCCTTTTCCCATGTGGTCTTTAATTGTATTTGTTGGAAAGAGAATTTAACAGGAGGGTGATCAGGAAAGTGATTGTTCCTCGATTCAAAGACTGGCTCCACTCTTGTGATCTTACGTTCTCGACTTCTGTTTCCTTATCTATAAAATAGGGCTCATTGCCTTGAAGTGTCAAAGACATCATCTGCACCATGCTGAGCCCTGGGGCAAGTTGTTTTGTTTCTTTGGTTCAGCTCCATCCTGGACCTCCTTCCCAACCCGCTTTCTGAGTGTTTCCATCTCAGCACTTTTGCAGCCATATAGTTCTGGTCTTTGGGAACCAACTTGAGCATTGAAAGATGTTCAGAGCACACTGGGCTCCTCCCTGAGATGCCTCTGTACCTGACCAAAGGAAACCAGGAAATGTCTCCAGACTTGATCCAGGGTTTCATGGTGGAACATGGGGCCCAGTTAAGGGCCAGCATTCTACAAGTCTCTTGATGGTGCAGGTGAATTGGGACCTCTGTCTCCCCAGAAACTTTCTGTCAGCTTCCTTTTTACTTCCCCCATCCATCTGCTATTGCCTTTGTTTATTTGCTTTGTTTTGGGCCCATACCCAGTTTACTTCTGGCTCTGCACTCAGGGATCACACCTGGCAGAGCTCTAGAGACCCTGTGGGGTGCCGAGGGTCCAACCTGGACAGTCTATGTGCTATACAAGGCCCAACACTGTACTGTTGCTTCAGCCCCTTCATTTCTTTCTTTATTTATTTTTTGCTTTTTTTGGTCACACCCGGCAATGCTCAGGGGTTTCTCCTGGCTCTGCACTCAGGAATTACTCCTCGCGGTGCTCAGGGGACCATATGGGATGCCAGGAATCGAACCTGAGCCGGCATGGGTTGGCCGTGTGCAAGGCAAACACCCTACCGCTGGGCTATCGCCTCCGGCCCCTCCCTTCATTTATTTTTTAAGTATTTTATTATACCACTGTGAGATATACAAATAAAAAAGATATACCATTAAAAAGTTCATGTTTGGGTTTTGGTCATACAGTGTTCCAGCACCCGTCCCGCCACCAGTGCCCATCTCCCACCAACATCCCCGGTTCCCTCCCCTTCCCCAGCCCACCTCCATGGCAGGTTCTTTATTTCTTTCCCTTTCTCTCTCTTTCTCTTTTTCTTCCCTTCCAGACTATGGATTACAGAACATACGTTAAAAAGGTTGTCATGTGTATCCTTTTGCCTCTATTTAATGTTCAGTTCTAGGTTGGCATTAGTACCCTCGACAATTATTAGCACCCTGTTCCATTTTCTGTCTTACCTAACCTCTGACTCCCACACGTTTGTGATAATTTCCACCTTTGACAAGACCTCCTGATATATGTTTCACTTGACCTTGGATATTAAAGCAAAACTTAGATGGCCCTTCTGCACCCAGCAGTGGAACGAGTATTGATGTGTACTCCTTAAGTCTGTGCCCTCCTAGAGACAAGTTTCAGGGGTGGGGGTTGGGGGGATGGGGGAGGAAACACACCGAGCACAGACACAGCAGGAACAGCTGAAGCTGGCGGCATGCAAAGCCCCCGTGCTCTGTGCTCTCTCAGAATGGGCATCCTCTGGGCTTGGGATGGGCTCTGGAAAGCATGATGCATGTACACTGATACAGTGCAAAATGGTGAAAGTTTAGCAAGCCATCCTTCTGGAATGAAGATCAGCTCTGAGAAATCGGAAAGTGCTTAGAAAACCTGGAGTTTGTGGCAGCTGCTAAGGAGGGAGTAATTAGTTTTCCTGGACAAAAGCAGATGAGCAGATTCAGGCAGAGGCAGGGATCATAGGGGTGAGGGGGCCCTTCCCAATGCTTTCTGCACTTCAATGGCCCTGCAATCACGTGATATGGGAAGCCCTCGTGCTTATTGTTGAAACAGACTCTGGATATTTTCTGTAAACAAACGGAAAGCTGTCGGGGAACAAGCCGGGCAGGGAATATTCGCCTGAATCAACAAGACCAGACGCCCATTAGTAACAGGAACAGTCTGGTATTTGCAGAACGTAGGCATTTTTGTCATGACCAGCACCGGAGCTGCATGGGCTTAGAACTGGACAAGATTAGAACGGAGGGTTCTGGAAGAGTCACAAGGATGACAGGAACTGTATGAATTAATGAGGGGATGGGGAGGGCTTGGAAGCATTCCTCTTCATTTTTCTTTAAAAATAAATCAAGAAACCATGACTTGGACAAAATTTTCGCCCTTGTACTCTCCTCTGTATGTTCCCAGCTAGCTACTTAGCCTCACGCACATGAAACCCCACCGAAATGTGCAGAAACTGGCCCGGTGTCCTGAGCATGGTGGAATCCACTGGTTTTGTTCAAGACTGGTGTGGCTAATCACTGAATAAGTTTAACTGTCACAGATTCCTCCCGTCTCCTCCTGGTCCTGTTTCCAAATCCAAACTATCTCCTCTAGCAGGACTTCAGCTTTTCCTACTTGGGACTCATTTTCACCCAAGAAATATTTACATGCCCCACATGACCCCAGGTTTTAATGTGTAGGACTCCAGGCCTCCACGTAAACATTTACTGACAGATCCTGGAGCACTTTCTTTTAGAACCAGTTTCTGTATTTTTTTCATGACTCTCAGTTTCAGTGATCTGATTCCTTCCAGGGTTGTGACCCCCAATGTCAGGAGCTGGGTCCTAAACAGGATCCTCAAGTACCTAGACGTATCTCATGTCACTTTCCCTTTTATTAAATAGGTTGTGGTAGGTTTAGAGATTTTTTTTTTGGTTTGGATACCATTATCCAAACCATCCTGGATGCATACCATTTATCCTGAATGCTCTTGGTTTTTCTGGGGAGATGCTGTTTGTTTGGGATTTTTGTGTTTTTTGTGGGGGTATCACACCCAGAGATGCTCAGGGGCTGCTCCTGCTCTACACTCAGGAATCACTCCCAGTGGGGTGCCCTATGGGATACTAGGGGTCAAACTCAGGCTGGCTGTGTGCAAAGTAAATGCCCTCCCCACTGTGCTATTCTCAGGCCCATGGCATGGATGTTCTTACATGAGGTTGTACCATTACTAGAAAATATTAACACTCGCCTAATGTGTGTGCACACACACACACAAACACACACACACACACACACCCAAATTGATTTGCCTTTGAGCCTAAGAGCTGTTAGATGCAGGTCAGGGACTAGGTGAGAAGGCCCCAACCCAAACCCAAAATTCAATTTGCTCTCAGTGTGTTTTCTAAAGTCCGGCTTCATGCGGCTCAGTGGAAAGCAGGAAGACACTGCTCCAGTGTGGACACTAAGGTCAGCTTAAGGACACATTGCTGGACTTTGCTCTCCTGGCATCTGTTCAGCTCAGCTAACAAGAGTCAGTTGTCTCTTACCTTCTCTGTCTCCCACACCACCGCCCCCAAACTCAGCAGCAAATCCCTGGCACATTCCACTTGCCGAATGTCCTCCTATTAGCATAATGGTGTATTTTAATTTGGTGAAGGAGCATGTGTTTCCTATAAGAAAGTTGTTTTAGGTCTTTAACTGTCTCTGTCAAACACTTTCTTTTTTGTTTGGAGGAATAATTACAGATCACTCCTGTTGAAACCAAAACATCAGAGAAATTGCCTGTCCCAGTGTTTCTAATTTGGTGGATGTCTGTGCAGTGAATGACAAACGTTTAGCTTGCGCAGGCCAAGAAAAACACATCCAGTTTGACCATTGCGAGTGCTGGCTTGGTTATAAGGGCTGACAAGGCTGTACTCTGCTTGTTTCCTCCCGTCCCTTGAAGACGTTCTCCTTAGACAAGGCCAGATCTGTCTCAGAGACACTGGGAACAGCAGACCCCGGTGACACCATGATGGGCACAAGGCTGCCATTGGTGTCATTTCCTCTGCTTTGATGGATTTTATTTTTTGTTGTTTGGGCCAAAGCTGGCAGCACTTGGGGGAGGGGTCACCATGTGGTAGAAGGAATTAAACACAGGCCTGCTACATGAAAAATACGTCCCTCCGTCCATTGATCTGTGTCTCTGGACCTCAATCCCCCTTTCCTGTGTTTCATTGAGGGAAGTACACCTGACTGTTCTCAGGGCTCATTCATGGCTGTGCTCAGGGGTCATTCCTGGCTGTGCTCATGGTACCATTTGTGGTGCTGGGAATCAAGTTGGAGCTTGTTGTCTGCACCGCAAGCACTTGAAACCCTGTGCTATCTTGTCAGCTTGAATTCCCCTATTAAAAGAGGGGTGTTGAGACCAGAGAGATAGTCCAGCAGTTAGGCCACTTGCCTTGCATGTGGCTAACCCAAGTTCTATCCCTGGCATCCCATGAGGTCCCCTAAGTATTGGCAGGAATGTCTCCTGAGTGTACAGTTAGGAGTCAGCCCTAAATACAGTCAGGTGTCACCCAAAACCCAAACAATAAAATTAAAAAATGGGTCTCATATTGGTCTGTAGGCTCAGGACTGTCATCTTGCAAGCTGGCTGGTGTCTCCTCTCATTAAATATTTCAGCCTAGACTTTTTCCTAGGTTTAGGACTGTGGTCTTGTGTAGGGTTTATTCAAGGGAACACTGGCAGTCATGTATATGTATGAATTGATTTGTAGAGAATAGAGATCATCTCTAGAATAGAAATACAATATGATCCTGAGGAAACCACTGCATGGGGGAAAGGATGAAAGGAAGGGAGCAGCAGGTGGCCCCAGCCAGTGGTGCCCAGCTGTAGGGGTGAAATTGCTGAAAACAACTGGTGGCCTTTGCTACTTCTACCAGAAGCTTCTCTCCTGTCTGCTAACCAAGTCCTACGTGACATTTCCTGCTGAGGAAAGTTTCTATTGCTGAAGAAGATCAACTTTGAAAAATCACTGTGACATCACACTATTGGGTCAACTTTCTGCATCATGAGACTGGAAACACCAGCCACAACAGCAGCATGGCTGGATATCCTAAGGGAATCCTGAATAAAGATATCAAGTAAACGGTCTGTGTGGTGTGTCTCCACCTGTGGGAAGGAGAGGGCCAGGCAGAGCAAGTAGGTGCACTGTGAGTCATGTTTATCATTGGGAGAAGTTATTAGAGGGAAGGACTAAAGACATGGTGCTTTGGGGCTGTGGAAGCATTCTGCTTCTTGACTGTCAGTGCTTAGTTTATAAGAATTCATTCCTTATACATTTTTATAGATTCATTTTACTTTTTTAAAAAAAGTGCTCATAGACACAAAGGTTGGCTACCAGCTAATGAGATTCTCTACACATAGGACATCTGATGGTAAGGTTCTGGGTAATTGGCATGAGAAAGGTGAAAAGAGAAACAGAGGCTAAGGATTCCAGTAATTTGGGGATCTAAAGTATAGATATGGGTACAGAGGCCATGTCTGACACCCTCCTCGTATACCCTGGGGACTCTGTCTCTGAACCCCTTTATGATCTCCACTTTCCAATCCTTAACACACCAACCTTTCCAATCCACAGAAGATATTCCAGTGTATTGGTACATGCTGTGTGCTAGACTAACATTGGCAGTCAATCAGAAAAGTGTCTGAGCCTCCATATGGCCTTGTAGCAAAAACTATTTGGTTTGTGGAAACAATAATTTGGAAATGTCCTAACTGCCCAGATATATAATTCTGTTTAAATTATCTTAGGTTGACAAATAATATATTAGAAGTCATTAGAAGCAAGTTTCAAAGAATATTTTGATGACATAGCAAATGTTCTGAGAGGGGAGAAAAGAGATATCAAGCCTTCTATAGTGTATGAGCCAGACCAGAACATGCAGCCAGAGGTAAACCCCTGGAAGGATATGCTCCAAATGCCACTGCCTAGCATGAGACTTTCTTTTGTGAACTTGTTTATTATTTTTTAATTTGGGAGGAATATTTTTGCAGTAAAGAAGAAAATTAATTTTAAAAACATAAATTATTTTGTCTAAGGAAGGAAAATATTATGTATTATATACATTGATCACTTGACATCCCGTTATTTATCGATTTGCTTGAGCAGGCGCCAGTAACATTTCCATTTGACCCTATCACATGCCAGTGTAGCCCAGTGGCATCTGGTTGATTCAGGAATACGAAGAACCTCAAACCATTCATTCAGGGTCTTGACAAAGAAGTCTGACCATCTTGTAGGTGGGCAGCCACGTGATCTTTTGACATCCTGTGGTATCCAGTAGGTAATGTATTATATACATTATAATTAGGAAATGGATGTTACTGTTGGCCATCAAAGTTGAGTCTATTTTATTCACAGCTGGAATGGTGTTTTAGCTGTAGTCCATACCCATACTATATTTTCTGAATAAATTTGAATATATATATTCAAATTCATCAACAATAATAGCAATTAATCCATGCTTGCCCTCTGCTGAGAAAGGCTTCCTTAGAACTTTCCAGACTTTGTCTCACAGTCACCTCACGATGGAAGTCATAGTGTCTTCATTTAAAATGTTTTTCTTCTCCATGGTGACACTAACTTGCCCTAGATTCCCAGGTTAGTAAGTTTCACGCCAGTATTGCCAGAACCCATGTATCCTAACCTTGCCCCAGTATGTAGAAAGGGAACCAAGTGCTACAGTGGCAGTGGGGAGAGGGCAACTAGGATAGAGAAGTTACCACTATGATGATGACAGTTGGAGATGATCACGCTGGACAAGAAGTGACCTATCTGAACTAAGGCTGAGAGTAGGTGAAGGAATAAATACATGATCAAATTAAGCACCTGTATTGCAAACCATAATTCCTGAAAGGAGATAGAGAGAGAGAATGAGAAAGAGAGAGAGAAGAGAGAGAGAGAAAGTGTCCACCATAGAAGCACGCTGGGCATGGGGAGTGGTTGGAGGGAAACTGGGACATTGGTGGTAGGAAATGTGCACTGGTGAAAGGACAGTAATGGAACATTGTATGACTGAAACCCAATAATGAACAACTTTGTGTATCTCACTGTGATTCAATATAAAAAAGAAAGAATAAAAACAGGGAAGCAAGATTTAAGAAAGGTTTCTGAACTGTGTTCTAACTCAGTACTCTGGGTTGGGGCCAACTCACCAGAGAACTAGCTCGGGTGACCCACCCCAACTCACCCGAGCAACTAGCATCCCTCTCACCAAATAGCTTTTTGCCCCATACTGTCACTGGCCAAGGGAAATGGAAAAGTCCCTTCTCTGTTGACTCTGTGTAGGTGACCCTTATGCAGTGATTTATCATGGCACTCTGAGTCAAAATTTTCCCAATGCTCTGTGTTTGTTATAGATGCTGTCTTCTGAATTTTCTGTTTTCCAATACCACACTAGAGATGCTCTGCTCTCTCAGTAACCTGGGCTGCAGCCCCACATTCACAGACTCACATTTCTGGGCCCACTTCTCAGATACCTTGGCAGACCCACAGACTGAGACTCTTTAATAGGCATATTGGGCTTATGGGGGATCTAACCTGAATCCATCAAAAATCACTTCTCTACTTTTATGATGTGAACATAGGGAGTGTGAGGGGAGCATAGGGGAGGGAGATGTGCATTTGCTCTTCTACGTTGTGTACCTGGAGGAAAAAATAAACAAAAGCTTTAATTCTGAGTATCTAAATAGTGGGACCTCAATTGGTATCTGTTAGACCACTTCAGCTATCAGATCTTAATTTGTATTTAAAGCC
Organism: Cryptotis parvus; assembly: GCA_021461705.1. NCBI lineage: Eukaryota > Metazoa > Chordata > Mammalia > Eulipotyphla > Soricidae > Cryptotis > Cryptotis parvus. The sequence goes on from JAJIBD010025119.1 coordinate 111,892, forward strand.
AAACTATCAGCTTTACAACATTCTTAAGATTAACAGACAATCGGTGTGTGTGTGTTTGTGTGTGTGTGTGTTGGCTACCAAAAAGCAGATCAGAGTGACACATTTGTGTTCAGTTTTACTAAATTGCAGTGTCAGGATAACAAATGCTGGGGTTGGCGTGTATGTGGGTTGCATTTCACTTAGGGAAATTCTGCATTTCAAGGGCTCTCCACGCTACAGAAAAACACTACATCACACTCTCAGGGAAAGAGACACTTTCCCCTTCAAGATGCCTCTTCAGCTGTTCCACAGCTGAAGTACTGGGAAGACTTAAATTACATTCTTTTTCCTGCCATTAAAAGGGAAGGGGGAAGGGGAAGCCAAGAAACAGGCATCTGGTTCAATTTCTTTGCCAAATTCTTCATTTAATTGTTTTGTAATTTGAAGAAAACCACAAATGACAAGATGAACTCGCTAGGAATAGAAATATGGAATTTAATTGTTCATGTCAGGATTTCAATCCCCAAACCATAGTAATCTGAGTCGCAGTTTGGGGACCGACGAGCAAGAAATGCATTGAAGGTTGCTGCTACATTTGCTGAGCCCCCTATGGTCCTACCTCCCCACACCCCTGCCCTACAGTTCGTATAGCATCCCCCACACTCAGAGGGGGAGATCAGGATACTGACTCTTACTCCCTGGATTTAACCCCAACATCTGGCACCAAGACAAGACTCCACCAGATAAGACATGGCATTCCCTGCCCAAACACTTCATTGAAATCCTTCAGCACGATGAGGTCCCCTGATGGGCGCCTGCATTTTGTTTGAGATGTGACCCTCTCTGGGATCAAGAGGCAGTTTGGTCTATCAGTAATTATTCTGTATTTTCATTTAGAAAATGTAGGTTACTGTTGACCATCAAATTAGAATTTGTCTTGTTCATAGCTGGAATTTTGTTCTATCTGTAGTCCAATCTCCTTTGCTATTGATAGGTACAGATATACGTGTATATATGCAACATATGCACACATATATATGTCAGATGAAGCTGTATATGCTGTCTTTTGGGGTTACACCCAGCAATCTCAGGGTTACTCTGGCTCTGCATCCCCTAGCACTGCTCGGGGGACTATATGGGATGCCAGGGATTGAATTTGGGTCTACCGCATGCAAGGCAAATGCACTACCCACTGTGCTATACTCCAGCCCCACACACCTGGTATTTGCTAAATAAATTTGTTTGATGAGCAAATTCACAAGAGAACGAGTCCACATAACTGACTAGACAGCACAGCTATTCTCTGGTCTCTGTTCATGTCAAGGCTTAGCAAATTCTAGCTTAAACAGCTCAGTATGTCTGACCTTTAAGACTGGTTTTGGCGACATTAAAAGCTAACAAAATAGAGCACTGGAGCTATAGGATAGGAAGTAGGGGTGTGTGCCTTGCCCATGCTGTCAACTTGAGTTTGATCCCTGGCATCCCATATGGTCTTCTGAGCCTGCCAGTAGTGATCCTTGTGTGCAGAGCCAAAGATGTAAGCCCTGGGCATCACTGGGTATGCCCACCCCACCCAAAAAATAAATAAATGTTAAAGCTAACAAAACAATTGAGATTAACATTTTTAAAGGTGACAAAGTAAATGAGATTAATATATTGCTTAAAATGGTTTAATGTACCATCCAGGAACCATTATTTTCTTTTCACCTGCCTGATCTGCAGTCAGAAATCCAGGGGTCCTTTGCATAGTATAGACTCTGCTGGGGGCAGACGTATACCGGGTGTCTCCAGGCTAGCTGGTTGCTTTCTTTGAATTTGATTGTTAGTGGGAATGCCAGCTGGTACAGCCTTTTTGGAAAACAATATGGACTTTCCTCCAAAGACAAGAAATTGAACTCCCATTTGACCCAGCCATACCACTCCTGGGAATCTACTCTGGGAAACCAAAAATACGCAGCGGAAACACCATCCCTACTTTTATGTTCATAGCAGCATTATTCACAATAGCAAGAATCTGGAAGCAACCAGAGTGCCCGAAAATCGATGACTGGATAAAAAAAGCTTTGGTACATCTATACAATGGAGTACTATGCAGCTGTTAGGAAAAATGAAGTTATAAAATTTGCCTATAAATGGATGGACATGGAGAAGATTATGTTGAGCGAAATTAGCCAGAAGGAGAGAGACAGATACAGAATGACTGCATTTATCTGCATAACATAAATATATATGTACATATTATGATACCAATATCCAAGGTCAAGTGAAACATATATCAGGAGGTCTTGTCAAAGGTGGAAATTATCACAAACGTGTGGGAGTCAGAGGCTAGGTAAGACAGAAAATGGAACAGTGTGCTAACAATTGTCGAGGGTACTAATGCCAACCTAGAACTGAGCATTAAATATAGGCAAAAAGATTTAAAAAATGTCGACAGGGTTAATACCAACCTAGAACTGAGCATTAAATTTAGGCAAAAAATTGCACATGATGGCCTCTAAGTGTATGTAGTCCAACCCACAATGTGTAAGAGAAGGAAAAGAGAGAGAGAGAGGGATAGAGAGAAAAGAGATAAAGAACCTACCATTTAGGCAGGCTATGGGAGGGGGGAGGGAATTTAGGACATTGGTGGTGGGAAATGGGCACTGGTGGAGGGCGGGGTGCTGGAACACTATGTGACGAAACCTCTAAACATGAACAATGTTGTAATTTTGTATCTCATGGTGTGTACTAAAATATTTAATAAACTGAAAAAAGGAAAAAAACCAAACTGAAAAAAAGAACCTTGGAAAGGGAAATGAGTTCCCAATCCTGTTTCAAAGTATTGTTTAATAAAAAAGAGTTTGTAGAAGGGATTATGCTATACATGAAGTTTTTGTCTCTTTTGTGTGGACAGATTCATAAAGTTATAAGACAAAAAATTTAAAGGCTCATAAAAGACTAATCTAGACTTTCTCATTATGTACATGATTCATAAATGATATTAAGAAAGTAATTTCTGTGGAAGATAATTGTGATATTTTGAAAGTATATGCTTCTATGTACATTCACACTATTTTTTTCAGAAAATTACTGTATCACTGTATCACTGTCTTCCCGTTGTTTATCAATTTGCTCGAGCGGGCACCAGTAACATCTCCATAAGTCCTGTCCCAAGCAAGTGTAGCCCAGGGGCATCTGCTTGCTTCAGGGGAAATTACAGGACTCATTTTTTTTACTCATTTTTTAATTTTTTAATTTTCCCCCTTACACTGTATATAATAACTGATTTACAAAGTTGTGTGCGATGATTTGTTATAGACACTCAGGACTCCTACCCCAGTCTCACCACCAGTACACTTTCCTCTACCACTGTCTCCAATTCCCCAACCACCCCTTAAGCCTGCCCTCAATAATTTATTTTATATTGCTTGTTATCGATAATTTGCTAACAGAGTGATCAAAAACATTTCCTTAGAAGTAACTCATTTCTTAATGTAGTATGCAAGAGTCTTAAAACCTTTTGCCTTAAATAAACTACATTTACCCTTTTCAGAAATGGTAAACTTTGTTACAGAGAATCCCACAAATCTGTCAATCTTGATTTCATCCTGATTAAAACATATTTTTCTTAATGTGAAAGTCTTCCTCCGGACCCCTTGTGGTCAGTGGAGCACAGGCAGTGCAACGAGGAGAGCTGGTAGCAGCTCTGTTCCGTGTATCTGTGAAAATCTCTATTTTGACAGATGTCCTGTCATATAGTTCACAAAGTTTAACTTTTAAATACTGTAGTAAACAGTACTGTTAGGAGGGAATTGTATGGCTCTGACTTGGTTATTGAAATAGATGAAAACAGTGGTAACTGATAGCCTTGATTTGGACCATAATCCTTTCCAAACATTTTTTTTTATAAAAGTTCACCTTGTGGATTGCACATGGCACAGTACGACTCTAGCAGTTTAGGTAAGTAAAAAATCTCAGATTCTGTTCACTTGCCTGCTTTTAATTTCACTCTATAATACCATTATATTTAGCATATTCCTGTCAGACACATAACACATACCACCTCTCTGCAGCCTTTCCAGATTGGCCCCACTAATCACCCAGTCCCTGAGATAAGGAGAGTTCTATGGTTTATCTTTGATAACACTTCTCTGGCAGGACAGTCATCATCTGGGGTTATCTACCTACACAAAGCCTCCCTAATTCTAGGGCACTTGTAGAATGGTCAGGTTGTCTGTGTGACTGGAAGTTACTGTGCAGGCTCACAGTGGAGGCAGCCAAGTTCAGTGTTGTGTGGTAGAGAAAAGAAGCAGACAAATAATCCCCACACAGCATGAGACAAAGGGATCAATGAAAACAGATTTTCTTTCCCCATCCAGATTCTAACCACATCATCCTAAGATCCAGTCCCTGGCATGGATTTCTCCCATCACCTCTAGATCCCACAGTAAATTCTTTGTCTTGAACTAACCTAGAACTACATTTTATTTTTTAGAATGTCCCTGAGCATCCAAGTGATTTCTCTTGGGAGGTTTTGAAAATAATGGGCTGATTGCTTCCATTGACCACCCACTCTTCAGGGTCAGCTGTCAGTCTCCTGACGCTGCCTCATACCCTTTCTCAGGGGTCTGCATTCAGCCTGTGCTGTCGACTGTGGTGTAGGAAGGCACAGCGAAGACACAAGCCAAGGGACCTCTTCCTCTACCCTAGCTCTCGGAACCATCTCTGCTCTCCTGAGCTGAAGCTTTCTTGGGGTAGACTCAAAAACTGTGCTCCTGGGATTTTCTCACGCTTCTCAATAACAAGTTTATGTATAAGCACATTAGATATATAATTTTTTAACTAGGATGTTGGTGGGAACCTTCCCACAGATATCTTCTGCTGATTTCAATACCAGCTGCCAATTATCAAAGCTTTGTTTTGAGAGGATTTAGTTACACTCTGTGCAGAAGCCAACTTTCCTTCATTATATTTCATATTTTATAGCTTGACTTTTCATTTGCTTCACTTTTGGTGTTTGGGGGGAATCATACCCTTGGCTTTAGAAAGTCTTGCAGTTCACTGATCTATGCCTCCACCCATAGATCTTCTCTTAGTATATTTTCCTCTAGCAGTTACACATCTATGTTCTAGTAGGCTGGGACTCATAGATCCTGCTTTTAGAAAAGTAAATCGGTTCCATATTTGAAGTTCTTCTCTCTGTAGGAAATCACGAGGTAGAGATGCTAGATTAGTGGTTCTAAAACTATGAAACGCATCAAAATCACCTGAAGACCTTGTAAAAACATGTATTTCTGGATCATATCCCAGAGTTTTTTGATTCAGTATATCTGGAGGGAGTCCTAATAGGTTGTGTTTCGAATATGCTCCACAGTAATGTCATTCTTCTAATTGGGACCATGCATCGAGAAACCTCTTTTAGCACTTGGAAGTACAAGAAGCTCTTGCCCCTGGCCCCCATGTTATCCATATCACCAACTTTTGATCTTCCTCAAACTCTAACTCATGTCAGACATAATCCACCTGGCTCAACTTCACTGAGAATCCTTAGAATCCCATAATCAAACTCAAGTTTATAAAGAGCTGTGTTAATTGGGACTTTCCATAGAAATAGAACCTATAGATTTAAACATAATAGTTATACACACATTCACATAGATATAAGGCACTGGCTCATAAGGTTGGTTATGTGTTGAAGTACACTGTTGCCTAGGGCCTCTGCATCCATCTGTAGTTGCCTCCTGCAGGCCACTTTGCAAATAGGGGCAGAAAACAGTTTAATTCTGTGACTCTATGTGGCAGTATATCTTACCATGTATTCTATGTTAACTGGTATAAATATTTCCTTTTATGCTGCCACAATCATTGTGAGACTAGCTAGATCTTACCAGTATATTTACCTGGCCACGTTGAATCTCTAAGACCAGAGAGAAATGCTGTTTTCCTCCAAGCAAGCAAGCTTGGCTCTTGGCTAATATACAAAACAACTATGAAGTAAAGATGAGAATCTTGTGAAGGCTTGGAGAAATATATACCTGGCTGTAGAATATCCATTGATACAAATACATGCCTTTCCCCTGACTCTACACTGCAGGGGCACGTCCAAGTCAGATCTCAGCTGAGGCAATGTTAACGCTTTCAATGGAGCTAGGTGAGGTCGTGGGAGAAGGTACCTGAGGGGAATTGACACAACCGCTTTCTGTTGGTGTGGGCATCTGAATTGAAAAGTTATAAAAGCTGTACCCTTTCACCCTTTTTGCCTTTTTTGCCTTCTCCCTCTGCCTCTCCTCTCTGTTCTTTTTCCTGTTAGACCATAGCACATGATAGTTGCCATCTTGGCCCAGGATTCTAAACCTACACATGGCCAGGATCCAGCCAGGACCTGAAGTCCGGGGTTTTCCTGTTGTTGAATTGTATACCAGAACCTGTGAGAGTAAGTAAAGCCTTTTTAAAACTTTGCTGTATTCTCGTGTCTTTCTCTGGCTGCTGGCTGCCAGCTGCCAATCCCTGGGACAGAAGGAGATCCCCTAACACTGCTCCGGGATTTTGTTGGGGTACCCAGCATTCCCCTGACAGTTATAGGATGCTGAGAAGGTCCAGTGATTTGCATTTGTCAACCTGGAGATACAGGATAACTTACAATATTGCTCCATTAAGGAGTTCACTTAGTTGGGTGAAGGCCCCCCAACTTTTGTAGCACAGACTGCTCATTGCTCTAGTAATTCAATATTAATCTCTTAAAAAATACTTCCACAGATACACCCAGTCTGAGTATCCATGACCCAGTGAAATTGACAAGAAATTTTCCATGGAAGTAGCCATTAGTTTCCTTGCTTTGAGTTTTAAAGCTGTAACCTTATGATACATTCTCAGTATTGTTTCCTTCATTCAGCAGTGGTTGTTAAAAATTGAGGTGCATGAGAAGCCCAGTAAGGTGGTGATCAAAATAGGAGTTTTTTGTTGAGGAAAAGTAACATTTTTTTCTATCAGAATGCAACCAATATTTATGGGATTGGACTGGAATGGGTTGCTATATTTTTTTACGTTGGTTATAGCTAACTCTACTCTATTATGAGAATTCGATGATCATGCTTCACATGTTGCCCTGTATTTTCTTTTTTTTTTGTATTGAATTCTGGCCTTGGTTAGTTTATTTTATTTTTTTAAGTATTTTATTATACCACCGTGAGATATACAAATAAAAAGATATACAATTAAAAAGTTCATGTTTGGGTTTTGGTCATACAGTGTTCCAGCACCCGTCCCTCCACCAGTGCCCATCTCCCACCACCAACATCCCCGGTTCCCTCCCCCTTCCCCAGCCCACCTCCATGGCAGGTTCTTTATTTCTTTCCCTTTCTCTCTCTTTCTCTTTTCCTTCCCTTCCAGACTATGGATTACAGAACATACATTAAAAGGTTGTCATGTGTATCCTTTTGCTTTTATTTAATGCTCAGTTCTAGGTTGGCATTAGTACCCTCGACAATTATTAGCACCCTGTTCCATTTTCTGTCTTACCTAGCCTCTGAATCCCACACATTTGTGATAATTTCCACCTTTGACACCACAGAGACTGGCACATATTCAAAAGAGCAAGAACAACAAGTGCTGGCGTGGATGTGGGGAAAAGGGGACACTCATCCATTGTTGGTGGGAATGCTGGCTGGTACAGCCTTTCTGGAAAACAATATGGACTTTCCTCCAAAGACTAGAAATTGAACTCCCATTTGACCCAGCCATACCACTCCTGGGAATCTACTCTGGGAAACCAAAAATACGCAGCGGAAACACCATCCCTACTTTTATGTTCATAGCAGCATTATTCACAATAGCCAGAATCTGGAAGCAACCAGAGTGCCTGAAAATCAATGACTGGATAAAAAGCTTTGGTACATCTACACAATGGAATACTATGCAGCTGTTAGGAAAAATGAAGTTATAAAATTTGCCTATAAATGGATGGACATGGAGAAGATTATGTTGAGCGAAATTAGCCAGAAGGAGAGAGACAGATACAGAATGACTGCATTTATTTGCATGGCATAAATATATATGTACATATTATGATACCAATATCCAAGGTCAAGTGAAACATATATCAGGAGGTCTTGTCAAAGGCCCTGTATTTTCTTAAACAGGGTAGAGAAGGGTGACATTGCTTCCAGTTTATTGTAGATTTTAATTGTTCTCATTCTAACTCACTCTACTTATGGATCAGTTGACTTGTGCCAATTTAAATACTTGTATTTCTTCATAGTTTTTAAGATTTTGTGGAGAAGGTCTTTGGGGGTTCAAAATTACTGAGCAGTGGGAACGCTCATCACAATCACGATCACGATCTTCCCGTTAATCATCTATTTGCTAGAGCGGGCACCAGTAATATCTCCATATGTCCTGTCTCATGGGATGCCGGGGATCGAACCCGGGCAGGCATGGGCTGGCCACGTGCAAGGCAACGCCCTACCTGCTGGGCTATCGCTCCAGCCCCAGTGGGAACGTTATGGTTGTGAAAACATGGCGCAGCTAGTGAGGGTGGGAGGTGACTGAGAACTGCTCTCCCAAGACCTGTTGTTTTTAATTTTTATTTTTACAATTACAAAGATATACAATTAAAAAGTTCATATTTGGGTTTTGTTCATACAGTGTTCCAGCACCCATCCAGCCACCAGTGCCCATCTCCCACCAACAACATTCCCGGTTCCCTCCCCCTCCCCAGCCCTCCTCCATGGCAGGTTCTTTATTTCTTTCCCTTTCTCTCTATTTCTCTTTTCCTTCCCCTCCAGACTATGGATTACAGAACATACATTAAAGGGTTGTCATGTGTATCTTTTTGCCTCTATTTAATGCTCAGTTCTAGGTTGGCATTAGTACCCTCGACAATTGTTAGCACACTGTTCCATTTTCTGTCTTACCTAGCCTCTGACTCCCACACGTTTGTGATAATTTCCACCTTTGACAAGACCTCCTGATATATGTTTCACTTGACCTTGGATATTGGTATCATAATATGTACATATATATTTATGTTATGCAGATAAATGCAATCATTCTTGAACTTCAGCACTGCAAAATGATCTTTTCTCTGAATTTCCTCTCTGACCTGGCACTCTTTGGCTCTTGCAGTAACCTGAGATTTGGCATCATGGATTAAAGAAGGTCTTCATGTTAGAGAACACACTCCTTTTTAGATTCTTCTTCCTATGCTGAATCCATAGGAAACTCAAATCAGAATAAACTCAAATGAGTATAAGGTGGGGTTTTGCATCCATTGCAAATGGTGCTTAGGGATTATACTTGGCTCTGTGCTGAGGAATCACTCCTGGCATTGTCCAAGGGACCTTATGTTGTGCTGGAGATTCAACCAAGAAGACCTAGCGCTAATGTTTATTATATTTTTTACATTTTTGGTCTCATCTGGTAATGCTCTGGGGCTACTCCTATCTCTAAACTTCCAAGACCTTTTATTGCCACTTTTCTCCACTGGGATTTAACTGGAAGAAATCATAATTAATTTTGGGCGTATACCAGTCACATATATGTCAGGGTTGCTGGGAAACATGAAAATATAAGGGACAGATTTAACATTATCACAGATGATGATGAAGAAGAGGAGGAGGATAGAGGAAGGAGACAATGATGGCTATTAGTACAGTGGATGTCTATAGTAGGCTATGGTAGAAAAAGTCCCAAGGACTTCAATGGAGACTCATTGACTGCCACAGAGGTGATAGACCTCAGGCTGGAGGTGAAGAGTAAGGCTGGGGCCAGGACCTGAGTTAGGAGTCCCCAGTGTCCATACATACCTGTCAGGCCAGTGCTGAAAGGCTCATGACTCAAGAGTCTTCATCCCACAGTTCAGGTTGGGAGGTAGCAAGGAAGGCTTCCATGAGGTGGCATCCATTTACCGCCAGGTTTTCAGAGCCTCCTGCACTGGGCATTGGCAGCAGGAGGTAAGCCATCCCATGTGGTCCTACATACCTAGAGCTTACACAGCAGCAGAGGAGACCAGCCAGGAAAGATTCGTCGTTAATTGTGTTTCTTGAAAGGATTAATTCGGTGTTTTTCACTTAGAACAGCAGAAAGGAAACATTAAATCATTAATTTGTTTCTGCTGTATTGAGAAGCACCAAAAGAAGCAACACTACTCAAGCTGAAGCCTTAGTTTCAGAGGAAATTAATTAGGTGCAGAGGGGGAGACTGGAGGGAGAAGGGGGTTGAGAGGAGAGTGTTCTGAGCAGAGGAGACAAAGGTATGAAGATCTGGGGGCAGAAAGGAATTTAGGACAGTTGACTAATGGATATGTGGTTTGACTTTCTGTCCACTCTCACCACCGCTGCCAGCAGGATTCTTGTGTTGAGTATAATCTACATAGCAGGGCAAACATGGGAGTTTTGTATGATATAGGTTCTCAGGGAGCCTCTCATACCAGTTATTATCACCTTGAAAATCTTCGTTCCCAGAAGCTATGACCCAACATTTCATTCAACTTTCCCAGGTTTTCCTTACCAGTGGCCTCCATAATATGGTATATCCCAGGTTCATACATCATCCATTGCTTTAAAATAAAATTAAATATATGTGTATTTTTTATTAAAATATACTGCAATTTGCAAAGTTACCTATAGTTTCATGAGCACAGTGTTTGAACACTGTTCAGATGTCCCAGCGTCATTGAGAACACCACTGGCTGTGGCTTGCTAGAGATGGAAGTTACTATCTTTAGGAATGTTCCTTCTACCCCTGTTTGGTTGAAAGTCTTTTTCTTAAATCATGAATGGATATTCAATCTTGTCCAAAGCTTTCTCTGCATGGATTGATGAAAGAGTCTTTTGTGCCCTATTCAAACACTGCATTAACAATGTTTTCTAGATATACCCAGTGCTATAAACTTCATTATGGAGATTATGTTCTTATTAGTTCTCCCCTAACTCATACTGATACCTTCTCCATGTATGTATCTAATACCTATAACCTCCTCCAGGAAATAAATTATACAGATCCTCATTCCCCATTAAATGCAAACCATGCCTTTCTAGTCTGCTCCCATCTCAGGAAATGGCAGTTCATTCTTTCTGTACCTTTGGTTAAATATTATATATACTATATGTATAATTTCACTTGTATCACTTGTCTTCCCATTGTTCATCAATTTGCTTGAGCAGACACCAGTAACCTCTCCATACATCCTGTCACATGCTAGTATAACCCAAGGGCATCTGCTCACTCCAGGAACATAAAGAGTCTCAAACCATTCCTTTAGGTCATGGGAATGAGGTCTATAATTTTTACTGGTATTTGGCATAACAAATATGACATGGGTAGCTTGCCAGGCTCTGCCATGCGGGTGACATATGCTTGTAGTCACCTCTGATCTCCAACATTTATTGATGAACCAATGTGGAAATGGTGGCCCTCATGGTGGGGGTTCCTCTGGCTTCTTGCAAGGCTCTGCTTGGATGGTGGGCTAGGGCTAGAACTCGCCTTCCCTCCCAGACACCTCATAATCAGCTGGATATAGGGAGAGCCAGTAGCAGCTCTGCCTGATGTATATGAGTCTCTGGATCAGGCATACCTGGGCTGGGTTTGAAAAGACAGCTGTAGGGTGGGACTCTGACGAGCTGGGCTTGTGATAAGCTCTTCTTCTGGGTGGAGCTTTGAGGAACCGGGAGTCTGGATGTGAAAAATTGCAGCCCTCTTGGTGTAGGGCTTCCTCTGGCTTCTTAAGAGGCTCTGCTGGAATGGATGGCTAGGGCTAGAACTTGTCTTCCCTTCTATATATTTCTATATAGACATACATATATATGTTATATATAGAAAAATATATATTCTATATAAATATTTCTATATAAAATATATATAACATGTTATAGAAATATTTATATAGAAATATATATTTATATACTATATATACTTTTTTATATAATATATGCTCTATATACTGTACAAACTATGTATACCATATAGTATATACACTATATATAGTATAGTATATAGCATATATATTATATAGCATATAGTATATATACTATGCATAGTATATCACTTGATCACTTGACATTCCGTTATTCATCGATTTGTTTGAGCAGGCACCAGTAATATTTTCATTTGACCTATCACGTGCCAGTGTAACCCAATGGCATCTGGTGCTTCAGGAATACAAAGAGCCTCAAACCATTCAGATATAGTATATACTATATAGTATATATAGTATATATAATAAATATTATATTATATATTATATACTACATAACATAATATATACTATATAGCATGTATACAGTAGTGTATATATACTATATATGATACGGATATAGTATATATAATATATATGCTATATACATTTACCCAAAGGAACAGAAATATATAAACTAGAAGTTCTCATTGATTTGCCTTCTTATTAACATAGTCACTGAATCAGCAGTTCCTATGAACTGTACACTCAAATATATATCTTGAATTGTTAGTCCTTTTCTTTTTTGTCTGTTCTCCCTTCTTAGTATGGGCCATCATCATCATGTGTCTGACAGAATCCACAGCACTGCCCTCCCTCTTCTACTTCGCTCTCTAAGATCTGTATTCTCCTCAGAGATTGATAGATTCTCTTCCTGGACTATTAGTCTCTAATAGATGCCTGTTTAAACAAAATAAAATTCTTCTCATCCCCTGGTGTCTGTCTTGGTTCTTGGCTCGCCTCCTCCCCTTAGTGTGCTGGTAGTGTGCTGGTGTCTTTCTCCAGATGAAGCTCACTATGAGAATTCCCTTCCACTCTGCAGCATGGGAACTCGGTTCCCCCAGAGATTTCCATTATGGCACCACTTAGTACTGCCCAAAGGACAGGGCCTTGGCCTTCCACAACGACCCTGCAGTCAAGAGCTGCCCAAGACTGTGCTGCCATTCTCTTCATAGGGTCATCCCAATCTGAAATTCTTATTTATTTCAAATTTTTTTTAGTCTATTTTTCTGCCTATCTCTTGTAGAAGATTCCTAAGAGTAGCCACTTGATCTAATTCTTTGTTCCAGCACCAAGACAACTACATGGGACATGAGAGGTGGACAGGAGGGGGTAGATCATTGAATTCTTGCTACTTGAAACATTCCAGGCATGGCCAGCACACTAAGCCCCCATGCAAGTGGACAAATGTGTATATATCCAATCTTGATCCTAATGGATGAAAGTTAAGACCATGCCCACTGGGAAGCCCAGACAAGGGCTGAGTGTATGTCATGTACTGATACAGAAGCTCACTGGAAGAGGGAAAGAACTTGGACTCTTGATCTAGGTTTTAATCCTGTTTTAAATGTTTGCTAGACCAAGTTACAGAACCTTGCCTGTTTGAGCCACTCTGGGATGGAAACCCTGATGTCTGAGATGGTGTGAAATAGCTTGGCATGGTATACAGGCAATAAACTTCTCTGGGCAGGGAGTAGTGCCGGATCAGAATGCCACGGATGCTGAGAGCATTCTGCAGGGAGCAGCACGGGTCAGGACTGTCACAGAAGCTGAGAGCACTGTGCATAGAGCACCATGTGGTCAGGACTGCCATGGAAGCTGAGAGCACTGGACCTGAGTCATGTGATTTCTGTTTTATTTCTTGATATGGGCCCAGCTATGCCAATCCATAGACTCACACACAGGGCAGAGTTGCTATTTGCTCTCCTGTGCCCAGCTGATCACGAGGCACCTGGGATGGATGGCAGGTTCTAGCCCTGGCCTGCCACCCCAGCAGAGCCTCGCAAGAAGCCAGAGGAACCCCACACCATGAGGACCGCCATTTTCCCATATCCGGACTCCCTCTCCTCAGAGCTCCACCCAGCAGAAGAGCTGATCACAGCCCGACTCACACGGCCACTTGCAGCCGCGTGGTTCATCAATAAATGCTTAAGTTTTGAGGTGACTATAACAGTATCCCACCAGCACGGCAGAGCCTGGCAAGCTATCAGTGTTGTATTTGACACTCCAAATACCAGTAACAATTATAGACCTCATTCCCATGACTTGGTGGAATGGTTTGAGGCTCTTTATGTTCCTGGAGTGCGCAGAAGCCCTTGGGCAATCTTGTACTGACAGGACATATAGAGATGTTACTGGTGCCCACTCAAGTAAATCTATGATCTATGGGAAGTCAAGTGATCAAGTGATCAAGTGATTTCTGATTGCCACTCAGAGCTCTGCTCTCCTTCAGAACTCCTGTTTCACTCTGCACTCATCTTTGTATCTCCATTTCTGTCACCTCTTTGTGGAGGTAGAAATGTATCACTTATTCAGTTCCCACATGAGATGCTGACTGAGCAATTACTTTAGGCCAGACTTAAGGCCTCAGTAATTGACGGTACCACTTGAAGTTTGTAGTGGGCCAGTGATTGACATTATTACATAAATAACAGTCCAGATGCATCCATTTGCAGAATAGTGCCCAGGACTGGCTTAGCAGAAGCATACAACTTATTATGTTCTTCAGGATTTGGAAGATTGCTGGGGGAGCAGAAATTATTGGGTGGTGGGTTGGAGTTGGGCAAATCTATGTTCAAATTCTAGAATATGCCACTGGGTCCCTATGTGGCATCATGCTTTGTGTCTGCCCTGTGGCTCAATTATAGGAAGAATGCAGCCACAAGTGAACGCAAGGAGCTGGGCTGTGATAGCTCTTCTGCTGGGTAGAGTTCTGACGAGACGGGAGTTCAGATGTGGAAAATGGCAGCCCTCATGGAGTGCGGGTCATCTGGCTTCTTGCAAGGCTCTGCTGGGGTGGCGGGTCAGGGCTTTAACTCGCCATCCCTCCCGGGCGCCTCGTGATCGGCTGGGCTCAGGGAGAGCCAGTAGCAGCTCTGCCCCATGTCTGTGAGTCTCTGTATCAGCATACCTGAGCCAGACTTGAAAAAGGCTGCTGCAGGGTGGGACTCAGTCTTGAAAAAGGCTGTGGTCAGCTCTTCTGCTGGGTGGAGTTCTGGCGAGAGGGGAGTCCGGATGTGGAAAATGGCTGCCCTCATGGAGTGGGAGGTCATCACAGATTTTATTTCTGTCTCTATATGCAGATTTTGACTTTTTGAGAAGTAGAGAAAGAAAATCCAATTTGCCTTTCTCTTTCCCTTGCCCAACAGAGCAGACGCAAGGGGCCAGTGGTTGTCTAAACTGGGACATAGGCTGGGGGATTTCATCTTTGTCCAGTTCAGTTGGCACGCTTCATTTGCCCTGGTGTGTGCCTTGTTTGGAAGCACTGCAGAGCCCTTATCTGAGTGTTTGACCTTCCTAATGAAAGTGTCGAATCTCTGGGGGCAGATTCCCCACATCTCTCCTCCATGTTTATCTTCCTGCTGACCCGTGCTCTGCTCTGGTCTGTGTAAATGTCTTCTGTCCATATTGTTGACTAAGTGTTGAGCAAGTAAGTCTCCAAATGTTAAATCTTTTAGGAGGTCAGTAAAATCCCTATTTTGTCATTTCTCTTGTTCTTAGAGGACAAAAGAACCCCCCTAGAATTTCTCCTCTGCTGTTCTCTCGTCGTCAGCCCCAGATGACCTCCGTGAAGGCACAGCCTCTGTAGGTAAAAGGTATTTGTTCATCTTTATGAATGTCAGTCTCCTGACATTCATGGTAAATAGACAAGTTCTCAATCTCTTGACATTCATAGCAAATAGACAGATCCTTCCGTAAATGACAGTGGCCCTCAGCACCAAGATAAAAACTCTAGGGGATAACACTCAAGGGTAGTCATGGTTCAGGCGCAACTTTCAAAGGCTTTGTAATGTGCTTACCTCAAAACTCTGTGTGTGTGTGTGTGTGTGTGTGTACTATCACCTGTGTTGGCCTCAGGAGCGGCATTTTGTGAGCCCTCATCTATATTTAAACTTGGTCTTGCTTAGTCAGGAGCAGCAATATTGCCTGCCAACACTTCCAGAGAGAAAGAAAGACAATTCAGATTCCAGTCTAACAAGCACAGCACACAGGGGCTGCACTCCGGTATTCTCTGTTGCATTGGTTTGCTGGATGATGGTGGTCCCAGGCAACAGCAGAGCTGCCATTCACATTTGATGACTTTCTTCTTGACCCTTCACACATTTGAGGGTCTTGGGCCTGCCAGTGAGCTTTTTTAAAAGTGATAAGTCACTGTTAATTGCCAAATTAATTAATGTTTATTGATTGCTTACTGGGACTGGATTACCTATTACTACTTTAGAGGTCAGTTGGGAAGATGGCTAAGCTCAGAGATGCCAAAAATATACCAGTTTCACGAACTGGATACCCCATTTATTAGCTTTCTTACCCACTCCATGCCTCAGTTTCTCCATGAGCTAAATGAAGCTGTGGTTCTTCACAAATCACTGTGAGGAAGGAGGGTTATCATATCAAATAAGGAGCACCGCCACATCACAAATATTATTAGCTTCACTCTTATGTCCCTCCTCCCAGACGGGTCTGAGAGTCAAAGATTCATGAAAGTTCTTGCTTCATCTCCAGTGAGGAGAAGGAACAAAACAATGAAATAAATTTGAGGAACAATCAGGAAAGTGTTCCTCAATCAGCTGCAGGTTTTATGTACCACCTAATCCGTAAGCATGACTAGGAGACAGGGGACCAGTGTCTTCACAGCAAGAGGTGCTAGGAGGCTGGGAAGGAAGGGAGCAAAAAACGTAGAAATGATCATTCAAGCCATGTTAAAGATTTCAGTCAATCCATTTGGGAATAATTTACAGAAGAATTTTAGAAGCAGAAGCCAGACAATAGCTGTGATAAAACTACATAAGTGACATTCTGTGTCACAGATGACAGCCCTTGATTCCAGTGGCAGAGGCAGGCAGAGACGTGTAAAGCTCATTCATTCTCCTGTTGCCTCTTACCTCTCCTGCTCCTAGAGGACCAGCTCCAGCCATGCCAAGGATGTGTCTCAATAAAGCGCTGCACATCCCTGATGTGCTCACGAGAGGATCAGCCTCCAACTGAGGTTAGAGTGTTTAGAAATGACTTGCTCAGTACAGGGATCTTCTGGTGGTACCAAGATGCCAAAAGTGAATGAACACCTGCTCGGGGGTAGAAAAGGAAGGAGTGTTGAAAGTATTATAAATTCTGTTCACAAGAGATGCCAAAGTCTATGTGCTCCAGTGAGTGCAATTTAGTGGCTATGCACGGCCCTTTGGCACCTTCCGCAGAAACGATCATCCCCACGGACAGAGGCTTTGGCCCTCGCAGGAAAACAGATCTTGGCTAATGTTTCACAGGCCTGTGTTGACAGTTTTCAGATAGGAAACTTCCAAAGATGGGTTTGGAAAATGGTTTTTTGCCAGGGAGCCTGATGTAGCAAGAAACTATTTGGAATTAAATTAAAATCTTCCCATTCACTACTAGGAAATGGACATGAATGTCAGTTTCTAGGAGCCAAGAGACTAAAAATGACTAGTGAGAGAAAAGAATAAATAGCTCTAAATACCTCAACTCTGATGCACTCGGATCTTTACAGGGGCTTTTCTGGGGCTTGTTCAGTCGTCCAGACAGGGCCAGCCTTTTCGGTTATGTCATTATTTTTAAGCAAAAAAAAATTATTTCTGCAAGTTGAAATGACTCTCCAGGTGACTTGTCCTGGACAAGCGGATGAGACTGAGAGCTGCTGTCATCGGCCCTCTCTGGTGATGGCATATTCTTGTCGTCTGCTGAACTTGACTGGTCTTCTCACCAAGGGCTTCTCCTTCATCCTTTCTGAAACAGTGCATAGACACCATTGGGAGTGATTAAAAAAAAGAGGCACACAAGAGGGCAGAATCATCAACTCTGGTTTTTCATTTCACTAACACCAGAGCTTGCTGGGTAGAAGAAAAAATTCTAGAAGAAGGACAGGAAATCTATTTTATAAGAAAGACACAGAAAACAAACTGTTTTAGGTCACACAGCACTGAAATGGGGGCGGGGCACTAACTTTTTGGTGTTTGTTAGATTTACTCAGGGCAACCTTATGATGAAAATGGTGCATTGTCCCTTTTCTTTTCCTTTTTGGGTTACATATGGTGATGCTCAGGGGTTTCTCCTGACTCTGTACTCAGGAATTACTCCTGGTGGTACTCACAGGACCCTATGGGATGCCAGGGATCAAACCCAGGTCAGCCAGTGCAAGGCAGACAAACCTACTCCCTGCTGTGTTATTGCTCTGCCCCCAGCTGTGTCACCTTGTGTCCCCACATTCCCTCCTGGACCCAGGCTTCTTTAGATAACCTTCTTGTCATCGTCATCATTAACACTGGTTTCCTCCCAGGAACGGTAGTTGCATTATATAGAGTGCCTGCGTTATCTGGAAGGAACAAGCACTTCAATCACAGGCAAAGGCCATAATCAGATGTTCAACTGCTGCCACAAGGGCGTTAACCAATTGTACTGAAATTCTAGGGTGAACTTAAAATACAGATCCGTTCCAGTCCTGAGACCTGAATTTCAACCCGGTATGCTTTCCATTATAAAATCTTTTCACTCTATAGAATATCTTGACAGCCATCCTAAAATACATGACCATTTAATCTTTGATAAAGGAGCAAAAAGTACTAAATGTAGCAAGGAACACCTCTTCAACAAGTGGTGCTGGGAAAACTGGAAAGCTACAAGCAAAAAATGAATTTTGACCTCTGTCTAATACCATGCACAAAAAATAAGATCAAAATGGATTAAAGATCTCAATATCAGACCTGAAACCATAATGTACATAGAAGAAAATATAGGAAAAACCCTCCCACGACATTTAAGCTAAAGGCATCTTCAGAGATGAAACACCACTAACAAAGCAACTGGAAGCAAAGATAAACATATGGAACTACATGAAACTAAAAAGCTTCTGCACCTCAAAAGACACAGTGACCAAGATACAAAGACAGTCCACAGAGTGGGAAAGAATATTCACCCAATACCCATGTGATAAGGGGTTAATATCCAGGATATAGCAGGCACTGGTAGAACATTACAAGAAAAAAATAGCCAACCCCTTCAAAAAATGGGGAGAAGAAATGAACAGAAACTTCGACAAGGAAGAAATTTGAATGGCCAAAAGGCATATGAAAAAAAAGCTCATCATCACTAATCATCAGAGAGATGCAAATCAAAACAACTATGAAATATCATCTAACACCACAGAGGCTGGCACATATCCAAAAGGGCAAGGGACAACAAATGCTGCTATGGATGTGGGGAGAAAGGGACTCTCATCCACTGTTGGTGGGAATGTCTACTGGTACAGCTTTTTGGAAAACAATATGGACATTCCTCCAAAGACTAGAAATTGAGCTCCCGTTTGACCCAGCCATAGCAGTAGCCCGGACTTTGATCCTTGAGCCGACTGAAGAAGGAGCTCTACACTCTTGGTCTCTCGCTTCCTGTTCCCCAAAGTGATGGGTGATTTGCCCGTGTTTCACTCCCATGGAGGGCACAGGAGTAATTCAGATAGTAGCCTTGAGTGCCGTTTGTGGGTGATTTCTGTTGTTCATGTAGAAGAAGGCAGAGTTCCAGGGTGGTGCTGAGTGACCACTGTCCTGAGAAGCTAGCAGCAGGCAAAGTCCATCTGGGCACCTCTGTGACCAGCTGTGTGATCGACCTTGGGTAGGCCCTGTCCTTCCAACTTCCCTTTTGTTTGGAGACACCAACTTCTGTGGCTTCCCCAAGGAGGACGGATCTGCTGCCAGGGCAACCAACACTTCTGCCCGAATCCGAGCACCGTGACCCACAGAGCAGAGATGGAGTTATTTTGGGGTAACTTGTCTGGAGGAGTTGGGAATCAGAAATGGGAATCCCCTTTGGCCCCAAGGGAAGTTTCCCAGCAGCCCAACATCTCTGGCACCAGCTGTGCAAGAAACCACCACGGCTGCAGTGCTCTCAGGGAGCCCATGCCCAGCTCCTTCCCGTTAGCTGGGGGCTTCAGGCTTCCAAAGGAAATGCTTTGTGGATGCTTTCTGTTGTGTGTGTTTTCAGAGATTAAGTGTGTGGGGAAGTAGGGACAGGTGGCCCCAAGAGCTTGGCATCAGGGGGGAGAATAAAGACCATTATTGAAGGTGGAAGGAATCTGGCGGAGAAATTAAACTCACTCCTCCCCCCTTTGTAACACCAGACTAACATCTTGTGTTTTGTGTTCGGATCGGGTACAAACTACTCGTTCTCTCAATGCATGCCCACGCATATACCTGATTTTGAGGAGTCACAGGTACTCTCAGACCATTTTAGGCTATAAATCTCTCCCCAGCTAACGACACCTCACTCTGGAGACTGATGTGGTCATCACCCAAGGAGGCCTGAGATGATAGAGAAAAGAAGGGTTTGACTTCTCTGGACCTAGAGCTATTAAGACACTAAAATGACTGATGCATTTGCTTGACTTCCCTGTCAGAATGCTTTGTCAAGTCAGTTTTCCTACTTCCAGGGATTCACAGGGAACCATGTCTCTGAGCACTCGGCAGAGAGAGCCAGAATGTCAGGATGTCCAGGGTGCATCATCCTGGTGGCAGCAAGAGGGTTAATTCACTCAGCAAGATCCAGCCTCCTTTGGAAGAATCATAAAGCAAACTGTCTTGTTCGCCCCCCATTGTTCTCGAGGGAAAACTCTTGCTTTCCACCTCAGTTGGTATGTTGCAAACATTTTATCCCAGAGACGATGAGGGCCATGGGGAATGGAATGCTGCCCGTGAGCCAGATGTTTGTAAACCTTCACTCTGAAATGTGGCACAATCCCACAAACTGTCAAGTTGTGTAAAAACTAAAGCAAAGACAAAAACAGAACGTAATATTTACCAGATGAGATTTTGTATGTGTGTAATCTTGCTGGAATTTTGGGAGTATCCAACTCTCATACATTTCAAAATGAGCCCTGTGTCCCACCCCAGTCGACTCTCACCCCACCCCCAATTTCTCCCTCCTGCAGTGAGTAGGAGAATGACAGGGAAAGATTTTGTCCGAATAAACAAGGGGCTTGATGCTGCCCTCGGCATTGAAAGCTCGACAAGATGGTTGTGGGTCCATGTCACGGAAAGTCCTGAAAATATTATTTCTGGACCAATTTTCAGAAATAATGCTATACAATTGGATATTGTATGTTGGCAGCTTTTACTCAGCATGAATGGCTGAAACAGTTCTCCAAGCTGTACATTCATTAGCAGGTTCAGGATTTTAGCACACAGAACATAAAGCTCTATTCAGATATGAATGTCCCAGGCGAGGAAAGAAAATTCTTTCTTTTCCACGTGGCTGTTGTTGAAATTTCACAATATGTGTACTCATACATAAATGAGTATTTTAAAGAGAAACCTTTAGAAGATTCAAGACCCATTGTCTTGAACTTAAAGATAAAAAATCAGAATGGGTAAAGAAATAGGGACTTCAAATTATTTTAAAATATGACCTCTGGGACCAATGGGGATGATGCTTGCCTAGCACAGGGCCATCCCTGGGCACGCCATATGGTCCCCTGAGCCTACCAGTAGTGATCCTTAATCACAGAGCCTGGAGTAAGCCCTGAGCATCATTGGATGTGACCAAAAAATAAAGCAAAAACAAAAGTAACCTTCTGAAGAGACATCAAGGACCTTTCTGTTGTGTTTTGAGAAGTAGCTTCAAAACTACAACCAAAGGGTTACACCACGAATTCTCACCTCCAGTGAATACTCTTGCTGCCCAGGGCATGGGTGAGAAATGGGATTACACGGCTTCTTAGGACCTTGTCTAGGTGGATAGCTGGGCTTTCACCTGATTCTGCCTCCCCAATATTGCTTCACGTGGTTGGGGCACACTCAGAGCCCAGGGGAGCCACTCCTAGACTAGGTGGTGACTAATCCAATGTTCTCTCTCAAACGACTGAAGTACCCAGTGCCACAAACAACCAATGCCAGGGCCCCTGACTCCATTTCCCAGTATGGGGTGACAGGGTGGCAGTAGAGACTTAGCAGAGAAGGGCAGTCCATGCAGCGACAAGGGTGGTTGACCAGGGACACAAAGGAGAGAGTGGAAGACATAGTAGGACCAGAAGAGAGTTGTGACAGGGAAGCTCAGTGCCCCCGTGCCCAGGGAGTGGGGCTGGGATTGCTCGACCTCCATGTTTGAGGTCACTTGAATGGGTGCCTTTCCACAGGTCGAGCTCCCACAGCTCCTTCTCCAGATTTCCCCTCCCTTCAAAGAAACACTTGGATTAGAATAGAAACTTCCAAAACCATCAAGTTCATACTGGAAAGAGTTGCCCATGATCTCACTTAAGAAAGTTTGCATTCTGACTTGGATATTTTTTAATTGATCACTTGACTTATTTCAACAAAAAATAGTTCTAGGCTGCACACTGAGGTGTGCAGCAAAACCAGCCTCCTTAAGAAATGGGTTTACCGGGAAGGATTCAGGATGTGTCCAGCATAAATCTACGTTTAATAATTGTGTATGGAGTGGAGTGCAGTGGATGAGAGCAGAGTGGATTCGCAAATAACCCAGCTAATAGCGACATTCCAATTCAACCATAGATGGTTGATTTCGATTCTTTTTTCTCCAGCTGTGTTGAAGTAAGTGAAACTTTAAGTGTTAATAGCAAATTAAATGAAATAGATACTGTACATGTGCATTATGGGAACCATAAACTCCTGTAACCTTAGCAGAAGATTCTAGAGGAGGAGAAAAATATCCTCGTAGTGTGCTGGCAGAAAAGTTGAAAGAAAGTACTTTACTTTTCAAGTCCCACTTTGGACTAATGGTAGGGCTCTGATGACAAAGATCATGCCCCCACTTTAGGAGACTTTAGTTTCAGGTCGCAGCTAAAGGGGCCTCACCAGCCCCTCCCACCCCCAGCCATACCCAACCCTGCCTTTCTCCAACCCTGCAGAGTTCTCATTTGCAGTGTGGTCTCCCTGAGCAACACTGAGAATGAGAAGTTTTTTTTTGTTTGTTTGTTTGTTTTTTGCATTTTACCACAGACATTAAGAAAGAGTCCAGTTGGTTGCCACGTTAGGCAGGAACCTTGCTAAATGCTTCCTGGTCATCCCCCATCCTCCAGGAGTCACCACACCCTGTGTGCTGAACACTTACCTGCATAGCTTTGACAGAGAAAAGCAACAGTCCCTGGGTCAGGTTCAAGGACAACAGCCCTCAGCTCTTGTGCAGCCCAGTGCAACCCACTAGACACAGCCAGTCAGGGCTGAACACATGACAGGCACAGTTGTGCACCTAATTCCCAAGCCCCCATCTCAGGGGCACCTCTGATACTCACTGTTTCCCCACACCTGTTTCCTGGGTTTCCCAAGAATCTTGGTGGGAAAATTGTCAGCACGCTGAGAAAACATTGATTCTCAGTTGAGTGGTAAGATCTTTCATTCCATGCATCTGTTTATTTGGTTTGTTTGTTTTTGGCTTTTCAGGGCCACACCTGGTGATACTCAGGGCTTATTCCTGGGTCTGCACTCAGGGATCACCCCTGGTGAGGCGCAGGAGATTGTAAGCGGTGGCTCTTACAAAGCAAGTGCCCTACCCATTGTACCATCACGTTGGCCCCTTCACTTCGTATAACTGAAATGATCTTGATTTTCCTTTTTATCTGTACGAAAACAAAAATAATCCAAATGGCACCACCTTTGGCAGAAATTGCACTGAAATATAACAAGTGTCTTACAAGTTTTCACTCTAAGGATTATTCTTATTCAGTACCACTTTAATTCCATGTCTTCACACTTCATGAGCTAAAGACTCTGAGAAAGTCCCATTCCTAGGACTGTGTGGATTAGCCCCTGTGGACTTCTGTGTGGTAGCAAGACTCAAACAGGAAGAAAAAACACCATAAATGTAGAATTACCTGTTTTTCTTTTCTCTCTTCTCCCAGAAACCATTATGAGAAATGGTTGATATCTCAGAATAAACCAAGGGTATCTTTCAGGTTTCTTCTTCTAGAAAAGCAAAACTTTTGTTGGTTGGTTTTGGTTTAGGGGACACACCTGCCTCTGAGCTCACGGATCACTCCTAGCCAGGCTGTAGAACCATCTGGCAAGTTGGGGATCAAACCCTGGTTAGCATGTCCAAAGCAAGCACTCTACTCACAGAGCGCTTGTTCTGTCCCCAAAAGCAAAACATTCCTATATTCTGGTTTCCTGTTTGTTTTCTGAGCAAATGTTCCTCTTCCAGGCTAGTACTGGGTAGACTTTGGTCTGGAAAGCACATTGGACTGGTCAGTGGGCATAGGAGTTGGTGGGAGCATCGGTGTCGTCCATCGCCCTGGCCTGAACCCCGGGAAAACAGAGGGTCCTGTCCTTGGATCGCAGCTCTGTTGGTTTTGCTATTGTGCTGGTATAGAAATGGGAGTCAGTTATGTAAATAAATATTTGCTTAACATACCAAACCATCTTATCTGAGCTGCTTTTGTTGCATTGTAGGAACTTTTTTTTCTCCTTTGAAAATGAGCTGACACTGGGAATAAAGGAAATGCAATAATTACCACAGGAAATAGAGTTTAAAGATGGTAAAAGAGTCAAAATAGCAGTTGTGAGAAAGGGACTGGAGGTCAGTGGATGTTACCCACATCGTCACTAACAGGGCTCTGAGGAGAGCAGGCAGGGAGAGAGCCCAGAGCCGCTTGACTTCCCCTGGCCCCCTGCCGAGCCTGGCCATGCAGTCCTGTGGTCTCTCTTGGATGGCTGCTTTGCGGTCACAGTAGACATGGGATTTTCTGGGCTCTCACACATGCTAGGAAGGGTGGGCGAGATGCAGGTGTGACCCTGAAACAAGCCTTGCACCACCAACCTCCCGCTCTCGTTTCTGCCCACCTCTTTCTGTCCTGTCTCCCTTACTTTCTTTCTATATGTTCTTTTTTGAAGAGAAAACCCAACCTGATTTAGCAGAAAATGCCCAATCTCCAAAGCAGGGATTTTTTTCTTCTAATAACAAGTGGGGTCTCCCAGGACCTGGACGCATGCACACACATGCTATCTGGCTATTGCCATGACAGTGTCCTGTAAGGAGAGAGCTTGGGAAAGCTCTCCCTCAATGACCGAGCACATTTTTCTCCCCAGAGCCCACGGGTCACAGGTGGGGTTCCCGCCTGCCCACCCCAGCTCCAGAGGCATGGGGAATTAGCCAAGACTACAGAGCTCCCCGCTTATCATGTGGTCAGATATGGTAATACGAGCCTCTCCTTTTGTATCCCCGAAACCCAAGAAGGCCATAGGAAACTCTTTGTGATGTCGGGACAGGGACAGAATTTAAGATGCTTCTCTGGGCTGCTGAGCCCATGGCTTGGCACTGTCTTACACTGGTCTGTCTGTGCTCAGGGGGGATGAGAGGCAGGAGCAGGGAGAGGCCTGGGGGAGGCTCTTGGGCTGCCAGGAAGGTCACCCTGCTTCTGGCTGTGTGCATCCCAAAGGCCTTGGAGTTGGTGCGTGAGGGCATGGCCAGGCCCTGCTGTTCAGAATGGACGAGGGCAGAAAGCAGGCCCAGAGTATGGCTGTGTGGGCAGTAGCATAAATTTACACACCTGCATGTGCCAAGAGCCAGGACCATGGACTGACGGACTCCTTTTCTTAAAGTCTTCAATCTGATTAAAGAATCCTGACTGACAAAAGTTATCCACCCTGGTGTCGTGACCGGTTCAGCTTCCCTCCTCCAATGTTCCCATATTCCACCCTCCCACCCTCTGCCCTCCCTGCTGCTTGCCACCCATTTCAAAGTTCTGTGGTTGTAGTTTAGATCTTGTGTTTCTAGTGTCAAGTCTGTGCTTTGTGTATAACTGTATCCGCTCTCCCATGTCACCAGAATAGCCGAGACCCCTGAGCCTGGTCTCCCCTTTCTCTTTCTCATCTCCTTCCTCCCTGACCCCTTGACATGTTTCATTCTCCTTCTCCTACTCTGAGGTCAAGGGTGATCTAGGCATCTCCCTCTTCACTACATCACATTTTTTTGTGTCCCTGAACATAAACCCTGGTCCCAGGGATGGCAACAGAAAACCCCTCTGTGATGCCTGAGCTGTGACAGAATCTACTTTATTCCAGCTCTTCTCTCTGCCTCAGATAAGCGAGATTGTCCTGGGCTTGGCTTTGTTCTGGCTCCGCTCAAGACAGCCTCCACTGCCAGCTGGGCAGCAGCCCATTGCAGGACTTGCAATGGTAGTGGAAGCTGCGTAGTGGTCCATTGCGCCTGCTACCATATTTTCATAATCCACTTTGCTGTCATTGGACACCTCAGTTAAGTCCAGGTCTTCGCTGCTGTATGAGAGCTGCATTGTCTTTGCTCATGTACGAAAGCTACAATGAATAATGGTGTGTCCATATTCTTTGGAATGAATGATGTTTCTGTCTTGGGGGGTAGATGCCTCAAAGTGGAATTGCTGGTTCACATGGCAGCTCACTTCTAAGTTCGCCAAGAATTCTCTGTACTGTTTTTCCACAGGGGTTAAACCAGACAATATCCCCACCACCTTTTTTTTTCAAAAATTGCGAGTTCTAGGCATTCAGGAAGAAAACAGAGCCAGGTGATTAGGTGGCTGAGGGGTGAGAGGGGTGGAGGCAGGGAATAGGAGATTGGGTCACTTTACACTAATTTTCTTGACTTATTTATAGTTTCCCTTTTAATTCAAATGTTTACCTCATGTACATTTCCATTGGCAATGAAAAGTGCAGAATGAAGTAGGGCCTGCGCCTACCTCCCCTGGCTAAGGGAGCCGTGGTGACTCAGACGCTGAACCTCGGTGCCACTCAGTGTGGGATGGGGCTCTTCTGTGGCTGAGGAGCTATGTTGCCTAATGCCGCCACCTCCTCTTGCACCAACCCACGGAGTGGGTGCTTGTGCCACTTCTCTCACACAAGGTTATCACTATCACTATCTTCCCGTTAATCATCAATTTGCACAAGCGGGCACCAGTAACATCTCCATATGACCTGTCTCATGCAAGTAGAGCCCAAGGGCACCTGCTTGCTCCAGGAACATAAAGAGCTTCAAACCATTCCATCAGGTCATGGGAATGAGGTCTATAATTGTTACTGGTATCTGGCATATCAAATACAACACGGGTAGCTTGCCAGGCTCTGCCGTGCGGGGTAACATACTCTTGTAGTCATCTCAAAATCCAGTATTTATTGATGAACCACGCAGCCACAAGCAGCCGCAAGCGGCCACGCGAGCCGGGCTGTGATAGGCTGGTCTGCTGGGTGAAGTTCTGACGAGGGGAAGTCCAGATATAGAAAATGAAGGTCCTCATGGAGTGGGGGGTCATCTGGCTTGTTGTGAGGCTCTGCTGGAGTGGTGGGCCAGGGCTAGAACCTGCCATCCCTCCTGGGCACCTCATGAGCGACTGGGCACAGTGAGAGCCAGTAGCAGCTCTGCCCCATGTATGTCTCTGGATCAGCATACCTGGGCCAGATTAAAAAAAGACTGCAGCAGGGTGGATCTCGATGAACCGGGCTGTGATAGGCTGGTCTGCTGGGTGAAGTTCTGATGAGGGGGAAGTCCGGATGTGGAAAATGGAGGTCCTCATGGAGTGGGGGGTCATCTGGCTTGTTGTGAGACTCTGCTGGGGTGGCGGGCCAGGGCTAGAACCTGCCATCCCTCCCGGCACCTCATGAGCGGCTGGGCACAGTGAGAGCCAGTAGCAGCTCTGCCCCATGTATGTCTCACAAGGTTAGCAGACCCTTATCCTGTGCCTGGTACACAGTCCCCAGTCTGGGGTTCTGTTCCAATCACCCCAGGGAGAGGGAGTCAAAATCACATGCAATGTTCCAGAAAAGATTCCGGGAATGAGAGTGATAATAATCCCAGATCCTGCCATGGTTGTCTGGAGTGAAGATGTTTAATATTGCGATGATAAGACACCCCAGTCCACAGAATTGCAAGGGCAGCAGTAATAATAAATACTATTAATCACTACTTCTGACCTTCGGACTCTATTCTAAAATCTTTGCATCTTTTGCCTCTACAGCTGCCCATTGGGACACAGTACAGAAAGGAAGACAGGTGTAGCGAGGGTAAGAGGTGATCTGAAGCCCCAGACCTTGGAAGGGTGTCGAGGCAGGAGTGGTAATACAGCGGGGAAGGGCGTTTGCCTTGCATGTGACCAACTGGGTTTGATCTCTGGCATCCCATATGGTCCCCTAAGCACTGTCAGGAGTAGTTCCTGAGTGCAAAGCCAGGATTAACTCCTGAGCATCACTGGTGTGACCCATAAAGCCAAAATAATAAAAAATAAAAGGTAGGACTTAGTGTCCTGAGTTACTAGGACTTAGTGTCCTGTCCTTTCCCTCTGCGTGTACCCACTGCCACTGTCTGAAGACGTTTCCAGGGATGAGGGTGGCACATTTTCTCTTACATTGGGGATCAGACTGCATCACTGGTCAGAACTTCAGGGGCTTCACTCGTGTGAAGGACAACAGTGACTCTGAGCTTGGCACAGGAAGTGCACTTCAAAGCTTTGGAGAAGACTTTGGTGTCCAGGGAAGGTGCCACTGAACGAGCCCTGGGCTCTCTGAAAGTTGCCTTTAACCCATGCCCAGTGCTCTGAGCAATTTCATCGTGTTTCAGTAGGTAAGAAGCTGAGCTCCCAAATCCCACAATCAAAACTATCAAAGACCCAGTGTGAGAAGAGCAAGAGCCACCTCTGCTCTCAGATGGTTCAAGTGTTTGGTGGCTTTAGTTAGGGTCGTCAAAGGTCATCTGCCTCTTACGATGTGATATTTGACAGTTTTCTGCAGGGAAATTGAATTTATGAAGTCCTTGCCCATAGAGAGAATGATTTATGAGTCCCTCAGGATCCTGTGGAGGGTATGGAGTGATGGAGTCAATGGAAGATTCCACTCCAGGGGATATTCTAGATGTGGCACCGTGTCAGAGAGCCCACCTGAGCTACTCCTCAGACACATGATTCTGCTGAGCCTCGTGCCAGCCCTTACACAGAGAATGAAAACGGCCTTTGGGGGTGTTTAGCCTAATCACAAACCAGCCCAGTGATGGTGGGGAGAAGGGAACTTTTAACACTTGAAGAAAAGTGCTAGAAGTCACCCCAAAGAAGCAGGGCCCGTAGAGAACTGGGGCTCAGGCATGTTTGGCCTGTGGATGACTCTGTGCTCTGGAAGTAATGGGCAACAAAGAGCAGCAGAACTTTCAAAGTCTGAGACCTGTACAAGGAACCTTAGCAGTGCCCAGATATGGTTAGATGTGATAATCCAGCCCTACCTCAGAGCACCCAGATATGGTTAGATGTGCTAAGCCAACCCTACCTCATCCTTGAGCTTTGGCCACCAGGGACATAACCAGCTCATGGGGCATAGGGGAGGAGGCCAAAGGCCAGGGACCCACACTTGGCATGTTTAGAATCCCAGTTCAGTAGCTACTCTATCTGTCCCTTCAAGCCTCCAGCACTGCAAGGACTAGTCCTGGAAGCCCTCCTTCATTTCTGGGTGTCCCTGGAGAGTCCCAGCACCTCCAGACACAAGGAACACTGCATCACGAGGCCCTCACATGGTGCACCAGTCCTGGTAGGCTGATGCCATCAGGAGTGGCCTCTGGAGCCCCTAAGCATTGCTTGAGAGACCCTCAACCCCCTAAAGAAAGCAAAACAGTCCATCAGGTGATTGTGATATATCCTCTGAAAACCATAACCCCTGTCCCCAAAAAACATTGAATGAAACCAAGAATTACACAAACATGCATGCACACACACATACACATCTCAAATAAGATTATAGGCCACTGGTGATCCTTTTCTGAAACGGTCAAGCTCTTGGTTCTGAGAATCCAGGACAGTCCCCAGGAAAGGAAGGCAGAGGGTGGGGGGGCCATAGTGAGGGGGGCTGCAACATCAGAATCAAGAACACAGAGGCAGCGACCCTGGAAGCACCTAGGAACTCTGTTGATACACATACACACACACATACACACACGTGTGCTTGAGTGCACAGCTTAATCACACCTGGAGCCAATGGCCCTAGGACCTGCATGAAGGGGTCCAGAGCTGTCTCCTGGGGCTCAGAGAACAGCCCTGAAGTGTGGGCTGTAATTCTGGGCACACCAAGGAAATAGAAAGTGAAAACAAACATGGACGTTTATTTTTCCTAACTTGCCAATTGCAAACAGAATTTTGTTTAATAAACCATGAAATGATTCACAGTGGTCTGTGCGTGATTCCAAAATGCAGCTGGCCAATGTCAGGAGAATCTTTGCTCTGAGTCTCCTCGGCCCAGTGCAGTCCCCAGGTGGGCCCCCAGTATTTATTGGTGGGGCTGCATCTGCTCTGAGAGTGAGCTGTGGGGATTCCACTGGGAAGAAGGTACGGTAGCAAGAGCCTGCAGCCCCCAGATGTGGCGCCGATCTGCACGCTGGTGAGTCGGTAGCAAGAGCCTGCAGCCCTTGACTCGTTGCTCTGATCTGCAGGCCAGCAGCCACCTACACCGTGGAGAATGAAACCCAACTCAGCCCCTCTGCCTATTGCATTCTTCTCTTCAGCCTACCTTCACTCCCGCTCAATTTTATTTAAACAAATAAGGCATGCTAAAGCTGGAGGGCTGTAATGGAGCCTACGACTCGCATACAAAAGAGCCTGAGTTCACCTCCCACCACGAGTCCCTCAAACCCCATCTTTCAGGACTGCAGTGCTCAGCAAGCTTCACGGAGACCCTGGACAGTATGTATTTAGTTTATTTATGAATGCCATATCCCCAAACATTGCTGGGTGGGCTCCTTACAAAAATTGTTTTTATATATAATTGTGCAGCTAATGTGTGTATGTGTGTGTGAGTAAATGGGGGGCACTGGGAGGTGCAAAGCAGTGCTCAGGACTTAGTCCAGCTCTGCATTCAGGGCTCAGGGGCCATATGGGGTGATGTAGGTTGACAGTACATGCTAGACAAGTACTAACCTCTGATTACTCCAACCCCAATTATGTCACCTGTCAACTCCTTGTTTACCATAATACCTTATGGAGCTTCCCAGTGCTGGCCCAAGGACCATTTAGAGGGTGAGGCCTTTGCTTTGCACACAGCAGACCTAGATTCAAGTCCCAGCACCATATATGGTCCATTGAGCACAGAGCCACAGTAAGCCCTGAGCAGCACCAGGTGAAGCTGGCAACAAACCTAAAGAGCTTCTGCAGGTATTTGGGAGAGCACCTGGGCTTCCTAATGCCGCCAGCAGCCTCGTCCACAGCCTCTGCTCCCTGTCACCTCCATCTCCCTGATTCCCATCACTCCAGCCATGGCCCTCGCCCTCTGAGTCTGCAGTTCCTGCCATCTATCTTAGTCTCTCTGCCCCAGAGCCTTTGCACCACTCTGCTGTCATCTCCCACACTTCTCTTCACTCATCTCTGTTCTTCTAGGCCTTGAGGTCTTGCAGACAAGCAGGGGCCCCTCTGCTCCTTAGTGCAGCTCTCCCTGGCCAACCCGGGCAAAGTCATTTCCCCACTGTATCTTCTCCTATTTCCTTGGGCAGGGCAAGTGTTCCATAAGAGTCAAGCTGTTGGGTGCTACATTCAAGGTGACAGTTGCTGCTCCTGACTGGGTGTGTACCTCAGAGGAGGCCTACCAATGCCTTTGGGTCTTGCCTGTGGTGCACAGACTCCATCTGTAACAGAAGTTAGGATAAAGGAGCAGTGTGACTGGTGGAGCCATGTCAGAGCGAGGGTGAGCATCAAGCACAGCACTTGAGACTCATAGTTGGTTCCAAACAGAACCACTGGCATTGCTACAGGTACCGGCTTTCTGAGTAGATGGAGGGGTGCAGGGCACTGGCTCTGTAATCAGGCTCTGCATCTTTTTATTTCAAGTCAGATGCCATGTTGAAAACTCATTGTGGGGCCTCATGTACAGCAGGGAGGGCATTTGCCTTGCATACAGCCATCCCAGGTTGTCCCATAGGGTCTCCCAAGTACTGCCAGGAATTCCTGAGTGCAGAGCCAGGAGTAAACCCTGAGCAACACCAAGTATGACCCAAAAAGACAGAAGGAAGGAGGGAGGGAAGGAGGGAAGGAAGGAGGAAGGAAGGAAGGAAGGAAGGAAGGAAGGAAGGAAGGAAGGAAGGAAGGAAGGAAGGAAGGAAGGAAGGAAGGAAGGAAGGAAGGAAGGAAGGAAGGAAGGAAGGAAGGAAGGAAGG